>JAUKPP010267376.1:0-11443 GCA_032273245.1 Phyllaplysia taylori
ACAGACAGACAGACAGACAGACAGACAGACAGACAGACAGACAGACAGACAGACAGACAGACGGACAGACAGACAGAGAGGAGGTAGGGAGAAAAGACAGAGATAAACTTGTAGAGCAGAGTTCGTGTGTTTAATTTCTGTTAGCGTCTTACTTTCTGTTTCCCGCGTTGCTTCGATTTGGAATGCTGTTTGGTATTGACCTCCAAGATGGCCGGCTGTCCCCCTAGCTGGTGCCAGGAGAAGCTCCGCGCCATCATTGCCACTTTTTTCGTCACGTGCACCATCGGTTGCTGGGGAATGGCAGGCAGTTAGTTTAGAGAAATCGACTAAACTTAGTTCTCGTGGGTAAAGTTAATTTTACAATAGTGAAAATTTAGAATTAACCTGCTTAAGCGACCACCTGTTCAAGACGACTACTTTCCACAGACTCCAAAATTATATTTTTTCTATATATTCTTCTATATATTATCCCTCTCCAAGACGACCACCTGTCTAAAACCACCACTTTTTCTCGATGTTGGGTTTGAGACACAGGTTTGACTGTATATGATTAAGCATTAGCGTGCACACATAAATTCAGTTGTAAAGGTTACATCATAATACACTGAGCTCGTCCACATACTATGAATTTTTGCAACATTATCTATTCTATTTGTTGGTCTTTTTTAGGTGTTTTACCCCCCTTCGTTTATTAGGCAGATGCGCCCAGATAGCGGCGCCCCTGCACTTTACACTATACTGTGGTCGCCGTGGACGGGGTTTAAAAGGGTGCAAAGAAAGCGCTTCGAGCCTTTGTTGGTGTTTTTTTGTTTGTTTGAGGTTTTGTTTTTTTGGGGTGTTTTTTTTTTTTGGGGGGGGGGGGGGGTGGGCCCTATTTTATTATTTTTATCATTATTATTATTATTATTATTACTATTATTGATATCATTATCATTATCATTATCATTATTATTATCATTATCATCATTATCATTATTACTATTATTATTATTATTATTATCATTATTATTATTATTATTAATCATCATCATCATCATCATTAGTAGTAGTAGTAGTAGTAGTAGTAGTAGTAATAGTAGTAGTAGTAATAGTAGTAGTAGAAATAGTAGTAGTAATACTATCACTCCTACTAGTTCTTCTACTACTACCGTGAAATCAGTGAGGAGTATCAGGGTTATCACGCTTATGATCCACCAATACAAATGATTACAAATCCATGTGTCATACCGATCTCTGCCGGCAAAGCTTGCTCTCCAGACCCCCCTCGGTCTGTGTGCTCACACTGCACGTGTTGATCTTCTTGTTTGACCGCTTCATCACGATGACGTCACTCATGCTGTCGGTGCTGGTGGAGGCCGAGATTCGCTTGGAGCGACGTCTGCCA
Source organism: Phyllaplysia taylori (assembly GCA_032273245.1). NCBI lineage: Eukaryota > Metazoa > Mollusca > Gastropoda > Aplysiida > Aplysiidae > Phyllaplysia > Phyllaplysia taylori. Next base: position 1,385 of record JAUKPP010267376.1, read on the forward strand.
AGCTTTTCCAAAGATCCTGAAGATCAAAGTTGGTTTTATTATGACCATGTGGTTCCGGCCCGTTGTGGCAAACTTGGTGAATTGTTTCGTTTACGTAAGGGACGTTCACACAAGCGATTATTTAGTTGCTCCACTATTTGTCTGCCGCAGACAATTTTTTACGCGTTTACGCACGTGATTATTTTGTTGCCCGACTGAACTTATCTTGTTGACGTACAACAACAACACACCCCACCCCCCGCGGGCCGTAAAATTATGGGGTGTCAAACCCAAAATATTGGAACTTTTATTTAATATTCGGATTCTGCGTTGAATTTGACTGTGATTTGATATAAAAACACAACAGGTAGGCCTGTATTAATGACATGTATGAGTGCGTGCATGGATGTGTCTGTGTGTGTGTGTTTTAGTGTGTGTGCACGCGCATGCGTGCGTGCACTCTCTATAAGTCGATACTAGATCTAGGCTACATTATTAATGGATCTGTCTGGTACGTGCGTCAAGTTTATAAAAAGAAGTTCTAGCACGGTACAAGAAAACTCATTGAAAAAAAAATACATTATTTCTCAAACCAAGCCATAAAACGGAACGTGTACGCGTGGTCGAAAATGACATTATTTTTCTGATCAGATGCGTAGTATTTATTTCGTTGGATGCGTTTAAAAAGTAAACTCCCGCGAGGAAAACATCAAAGAACGCCCAACATCGAGCAACTGACAATCACTAGTGTGAACAGCCTCGTCCGCCTCCGTGACATAATTTTTCGTGGGTGATAGTTGAGTTGCCGAGAAAAAGGACCGTGCCAGAACTTTTTAGTTGCCGGTTTTAAAAAATCACCAGTGTGAATGCCTGCTCTTTGGGTCTGTACGTCCATTCAGTTGCTCCACTGTTGTTCAACTGAAAATCGCTAGTGTGAACGAACCCTTACTGTACAAACCGGGGCTGTGGCTTAATGGTTAAGCTCTTCGCTTATTATACGGAAGACACGAGATCGATTCCTGGGAATTTTTCTCTCTCCGGCAGGGTTGAAATAGCTCGTCTCTTAAATAACCTTATAGTGTTGCAGGAGACGTAAAACTGGTAAACAGTTAGTGCATAAGACTAGGGGGGCATTAAAATGTTGTAACATACACAACGTTTAGTCTCTGGTTCAATGGCTGCAAGCACTATTCTATAGTACTTTAATGTCAAAATGTTGTGTCGATACGACCAATATACCTGGTGGGTTGTTGTTTTTATTTTGATCGATTCTAAACTGAAATACCTCAAAGACTGTAAGAGATAGAATTATTCTAGGGTTGTTGTTTTTTGTCGATTGATCTTCATCCATCTAAGTTTCTTTTAGTACTAAAATCAACCGATTTCATGAATACACTGCCTGACACATTGGCGGCATTGCACATACCAGCCCTCTACCAAACAAATCAACGAAACTAGAAAAATACAGAAGACAATATTTACCTGAAGAAATGTTGCACTGTGGGTTGCTGTAGGCGTGGTTGAGGATAGCTTTATGCCGCATGTCCATTGGTCGCTTCGTTCTGTTCACACCGGGTGACACAGGGAGTAGCGTCGTCTGGGACAGGCTAGGGACCCGAACCCCAACCGTTGTGAATTCCACATGATCTGTGGAAAAGAATTGTTTTCATAAATTTGCAGGATAGTTCGATGGCATTTGCAGCTCAGGTGCTTTGGCCACTTCTATTTTGAGTCTAGCATGAGCATTGTTCTCTAAGTAGCTGCCAAAAAAAAAATGCGTGGGTTGTTTGTTTGTTGATTTTTGTGTTTTTTTTTGTATTTTCTTATATCATTTCTTACCATGTTGTCTCGTCCGCTCTCGTACTGTCTAGTCCAAATCCCATCCCATTCCATCCCATCTATACTAATATCATCTCACCTTACCTCATCCAATCTCTCCTGTTCCCTCCTCTCTTCTCATCGCATCTCATTTTATCTCATCCCATCTTATCTCATCGCATCTCCTCACTTCTTTTTCCCCCCCCCCCCCCCATCGCATCTCATTTCATCTAATCTAATCTCATCTTATCGAATATCATCTCATCTCATCGCGTCTCATTTCATTTCATCAGACCTCATCTCATCGCATCTCATTTCATCTCATCGGACCTCATCGCATTGCATCGCAGTGCATTGTATCTCATCGCATTGCACCACATCTTATTTCATCTCATCTCATCTCATGGCAGCTCATCTCATCGCATCTCATTCATTGATCTCATCGCATCTAATATCATTGCATCTCATTTCATCTTATCGAATCTCATCTTATCGCATAACATCTCTCATCTCATCGCGTCTCACTTCATTCATCGGACCTCATCTCATTTCATTTCATCTCATTTGATCTTATGGCAGCTCATCTCATCGCAGCCATCGCATCTCATTCATCACATTTCATCACATTTCATCGCATCTCATCGCACCCTATGACATTCTATCTCAGATCGCTAGTAGAGTGATGAAACCTTGTAACCTGTATTTGTTTGGATACGGGGGGTTTTCTTTTTCGCTAAATGGCTTTCCTAGACCTTCTTCGCGTTGTGTTAAAAGCAGATAGTGAAATAAGTAATAGAAAGTTATTAAAACTGTCAATTAACATAAAAACGCAATCTCGCCACCATGGAATCTTGGTGGGATGAAACCTCGTAACGCTCACCTGGTGGGTCGATCTGCGTTAGCGAGGTTTCATCACTTCAAGTTTGAGAGAGATGTGTGCTTTTGCGTGGTTCTGGACATACGTACACCTCCAATATTTTAATTTTTATCAATATGCCAGTGAGTGCAAAATGAAAGGGTCTATTTAACTCTCATCTCTTAAATGACTCCACTTTGGATGAGCGGTAATACGCCCGCCTACAGACGAGGGGATCCCGGGTTCGAATCCGGGGAGGTTCACCATATTTTTTCGGAGTTTTCATGGCTCCGACCCCCGTCCTATGGGAGCTGGACGTAAAATTCGGAGGTCCCGCTTCGTAAATGACCTTACAATGTTGCATTGGGCGTTAAGCTAAAACCCAAGCCAAGCCTCACCTGTGACAGTGTTGAGTCCATCCCGGTTAATGTCTATCCCCAGATGAGTATGCACAGTCGGGTAGTACTCAATGTTGTTGGTGCATCGGTGCAGCGTGGCGCCCCAGCCCTTTCGAGGTTGGCAAGCTTTCTGTAACCTCTGAAAAAGGACGAGAGCACCCTCTGTATTACGTTTACATGTGTGTGTCTGCGTGTGTATTGACCGGAAATGTTGTGACGTCACGCGCCCTAGCAACCCTCCGCCCCTGGCTCTAAACAATGAACCAAGATGGCGGCTCATCCTTGTATAGTCAGTTTAGTCTTGCTTGCAGAGAATACTATCGTTCGAGGTTGAATACTACAAAAATACATGTTCCGGCGCTCCAGGAACATGTATTATGACAAAAGTAACAAAAGAAGTATGCAACTTACTTGCCAATTAATACATCATACACCGCTTTATGCATGTCTAAAAATTTAATCCGACCGCAATTACAAAATTTAATCCATGACTCGTTGTATGGTATAAAAAACGTTAATCAATACTCGCCTGTACAAATCCTCCTCCTCTTGTCTTGGAGAGTTCGTGCACAATGGCGATAAACACAGGGGAGATCAGCAGCGTCCATAGCAACAGACCGAGCAGGGTCGCCCACCAAGGGTGGCTATGTTTCTCTCCCAACCACAGAGATACCATAGACGTGACCAGAACACACTGAGGAATAAAGATGTGATGGACTTTCTGTCTCTCTTTCCGCTTCTCTGACATTTCTCTCTCTTTCTCTCACTCTCTCTCTCTCTCTCTCTCTCTCTCTCTCTCTCTCTCTCTCTCTCCCTGTCCCCCCTCCTCTCTCTCTCTCTCTCTCTCTCTGTCTCTCTTTTCTCTCTGTCTGTGTATATTGCCAGAGAGCCTATATTTTGAGAGGAGAAGCGAAGCCTCTAAACACGAATCCGAGCCATACAAACGAAGCGAGGATAACAAAGGAAACTAAGGCAAGTGTGAATAAAGAATTGCGCTTGGTTATTGAGGCCCGAGGCTACACTAACAATGTACTGTTGTTACGGGCCGTTTCGTCTCTCAAAATATAGGCTCTCTGATATTGCATAGAGAATACTTTCCCGATAAAAACATTAATAAGGGGATACCGCTGTTAACTCGCAAAGGGGGAGTACTCGTACAAAAGTCCTGAAACTAAGCCTGGAGTATTACGTCCTTTGTATCTAATTTAAAATCATAACAATGGCGGTTTAAAAATATTCGTCGCAAACAGAGCTGTCCCATACTCAATAAAACTAGAAACAATAGCGGGATTTCCCAGAAAAGATGGGGCATATATGCTGCGTAATTGTACGGTACTGCAATCAAAACAATCCTGGGTTTTTCTAGCATAAATAGCGAGTAAGGGACTGAACTATTACACGAAGTAACTCCCCCAGTCACAGCGTACTAAAGTGTATTATATCATGTAAATACACCTGCTCATAAGCGCGACTTTGAAATTCTTATCTTTTCAAGTAATACAACAAATGTACTCGTAACGTCAAACTGATTTATTCATTTAGATGCTTAAGTTCCATATATCTTACTTTAGAACGTTACAGGCGATGCTCTGGGTGCAAGAACTAACCCGTGATTTTATAGTTCAATCCCTTACTGTGCCTTTGCACCCTCCTCTCTGCATCTCATTTCATTTCAGTGCATTACATCTCATCGCATCTCATCTCTGGTCCGGAAAATCCCGATGTTGTCACTATTTATTTAATCGAGTATGGGACAGCTCTATTTGAGGGCTTGGTGGAGTACTGGTGTATTCTCCATCCCTTTTAGGGGGGGGGGGTTCTGCTGGGATTTGTTCTCCTCTCAGTCTGAGGTTGGCTCTGACAGGCAGGGTCGAAGCATACCGTCTCTTAAATGACCTTACAGTGTTGCAGGTGACGTAAAACTAATAACCAAATCGAACCAAAGGAGAACAGGAGAACAATATGTCCTTGAATTTGGAATTTGGGTCCACTTTGGCAATAGTTCAATCCCTTACTCGCTTATCATGCAAGAAAAAACAGGATGGGGTTGTTGTTTTATTTCAGTGCATTTAGATGCCGGTCTGCCCCCTCCTCTCCGGGTATTCTCGTTGTTGTTACTACATTTATCGACTATGGGACAGTTCGATTGGTGATACTGATTCGTTAAACCGAAACCAAAGCAAACTAAAACTCACAGCAATGAGGCAAGGCGTGACGAACACCCAGATGAGCCTCCACCACCAGCCAATGGACGAGTTGATCATCCGACTGATGTCACCACAGAACCGACCAACCCCATACACCCAAATCAGCGCTATGATGGTCACTCCGCCTACAAAAATCTGGGGCAGACCGGACAGGTGGGCGTCGATCATGTCCACGACGAGGAATCCAACCTAAGGAAGATGGTTGCAAGAAGGGGATATAAATTATTTGGTTTAAAATCAATGTACAGTAGGTACCTACAAATGCATTCATAACCATACACAGAGTACATGTAGTTATAAAATGTTAAAGGAGGTAAGACAGAGAAAAATAGAGAATCTGTACAAGAAAGAGAGGAAGAGAGAGGAAGACAGAGGGGAGAGAGAAAGAGAGAGGGTGAGAGAGAGAGAGGAAGACAGAGGGGAGAGAGAGGGAGAGAGAAAAGAGGAGATAGAGGAAGTGAGAGAGGGGAGAGATCGAAGAAATACGGGCGAGAGAGGAAGAGAGAGAGAAAGAGATAGAGAGAAGGGGAGACATAGAGGTTAATTCAAAAAGCCATCAACACTACCTGCACAGTGAGAGGCAGTCCCAGCACCATCGCCCCGGAAGTCATGGCCAGCAGTAACCAGATCCGTTGTTTCTTCAAGCTAGTGCTGAACACATCCATGATGGCGATGATGCCTGTTGCCATGGTAGCGGCGCACGTGAAGACGCCGCACGTGACCAGCATGAGGAAGGTCAGAATGGCCCAGAACAAGGGCCAGGGCAGCTGTAGGGTGGCGTGCGAGAGTGTCACGTACGTCAAGCCGAGGTCTGGGGATCGAACCCGAACATTTCTTTGAATGTTTTGCATAAGAGCGAATAGTACAAAGATTGTAGTGGAGCATTCGACTCTTTGCAAAAGAACCAGCGATTTGAATGAATTTGTTAAGATTTTTTAGTTTCATAGAGGGGCAGCTGTTGCCCCTTACAGGACTCATCATTTATAGTCTACTATTTGATGTCAGTGGGCTCGGGCTACAACAAAATATAATACGAATCATTTAGAACACACTGAAAGAAAATATTATGTTACTGCTAGGAATTAAAAACCTTTACGAACAAAGAGATGCAAGCGTGGCTTTATATTGGATTAAATATCAATTTTCTTATTGGGTATTGAATCTTATGATGGTTCCTACTCAATCCCGCTCAGTCAAATATACATGTAGTAACAATGTATACCCTTTCTTTAACTTCTAGAATGAAAGTTCAGAGCAAAGGTCGTTTTGTCACATTGGGGGAGGGGAGTTGAATGTTCCTGCTGCGCTCCAGTAAGCTTTGGGCCACCTCAATAATAATAGAGAAAACAAATATATTTCAGTCGCTCTGCACTTCAGAGAAACAGAACTCCTCAGCCAAACCCCTCAGACTGACTCATCAGCACCTTTGGGTTCGATCGAAACCAGGTAATCAAATAAACCTACATAACTAAGCACTAAGTACTCACCGGCCTGTGCAGCCAGCTCCACACCCAAGCCCGTGGCGCGCCCTAGAGCTCCGATGACAGCAAATATGACCAGACTGGCCAGAAGGCTTACTGTGGTGTCCAATAGACATACAAGTGCAGCCTCCCTAGAGGAAAAAAGGAAAGGCATTTTCTGAATAGTGTAGACAATTACTGTAGGGGACGTTACTTTTGATATGACAACAACAAAAAAACTTCGAAAATGGAATGCAATTGAACACAGACTAATCAAGCCAACAGACGCGTTTGACAAATTAAGTCACTTAAAAGAGATATGAAACTCCCAATGAAAAGTGAAAAAACACGGTTAAGACCAATGCAACCTAAGGATACTGTTAGTAAAGTTTAGTAAAGTTGGCAAGTACAAATTATAGAGACATTCAATTTCCAATAGAAGAAAATCTATTGAACTCATGGCTAATCTGATCAGAGGATCTGGTGGAAAGAGACTGCTAAAATGAGACGAAAACTCCCCCCACCCCCCAGCCCAAAAAAACAACCAATATGCAACACAGCATTGAATACCACATTTATTGAAAACACTTTTAGCAAACTAAACGAGTTAAAACAGAGGTAAAACTCCGTACAAAAGACAAAACGACAACAAAACAACAAAGACCAATATCTAACCTGAACATGTGATTGGTAAACTTGTTGTAAGAGCCCATTGCGATGATGCTCCCTGAGCCCAGAGACAAGGAGAAAAAGACCTGGGATGCCGCGTCCCGCCACACGTGACCTGAGGTCAGTTTGGTCCACTTGGGGATGAACAGATGGCTGGCGAGTAGAAAAGAACAGTTCGCGGATTGTTTAGCAAAGAGGCAAATACCCCACTACAGTCCTTGTGATGTTCGCCCTTATGCAAAACAAAACAACGAGCTATTTCAGTTTAGCATTATAAAAATGTGCAATTAAACTGTGACAAAGAATCCTTTCAAACAATCCATTTACAAACGTGTCACTCAGAGATTGGCTGATTGCTAGAGGATCCTTCTTGACTGCATCCCCAAATCAGACCGTTATCTCAACAAGCGACTGAAAGATTTACTGTTCTTCAATCCAATATTATGTCTTTCTTTTTCCTTTTCTTTTTTTTACTTAAACTTAAACTTATACCAAGGTTTCGTGTCTGATCCGTTAAGTGTCCTTGCAAATCAGTTAAGACTCTGGCATGAAAATCTTTAATTACTCACCGTAAGCCTTCATTTCCACCAATCAGAGAGCTGGAACGTATAAGGAGGATCAGGAGGGTTGTAGATGTGAGGGTCACTATGAGATACGTTGCCTGTGGAGTTGTGAGAGAGAGAAAAACAAGTTTAAAGTGCGGGCAAAAATACGTGTATCCACTTTTGCTAGATTCAATCTTCTCAGAAACTACGTCATGAATTGTTTCCAAACTTGGCAAGGGGGCTTCTTTCCATTTGTGTCATCAGGATTATATTTTCTGGATCGATTGATTCCTTTTTTTTTTAAAACGTCGAAGCAGCCCGTCTCTTAAAGAGCCAAACAGTGTTGCAAGAGCCGTAAACCTAAAAACTAAACCAAATGACTATCTCTTTCTTTCTCTCCTTTTTCCTCTCTCATTGTACCCGACTTGCCGCTATCTCTGTCCTCTCATTTTTTAGCTCTATTTCTCTCTCTCTCTCTCTCTCTCTCTCTCTCTCTCTCTCTCTCTCTCTCTCTCTCTCTCTCTCTCTTTCTCTTCACCACACCCCCCACCCCACCAGACATCCTTCCCATTTGCTTTGTCCACTTCCAATATTCCACAAACCTTGATTAAGTTTACTTGGTTTTGTTTTATTATGCCCTTTGTAACACTATAAGCTCATTTAAAAGGCGGGCCCTTTCGGCCCTGAGTTTAAAGAGATAAACATCCCAGCAGATACATCGAGGTGTTCAACCTACGCTCGTATGTGGGGATTGAACCCCGTCCTCCACATGATAGGTGAAGAGCCTCACCATCACACCACATACGCCAGTTCAGAAACGTTCATTTTGTTTAGAAAGTTCTGTTAAAATGAGGAAGGTCTAAGTGAACATAACCCAAATTATAGTGACTAAACAAAGAAGCTACTTTAATGTCCGTCTTTGTTGATTCCGTCAGGCAACAAAGTGCTCATACATATTTGACCTATTTCCACAGAATATTATGTTTCTTGTGGCAAGTGACAATATTTAACAATATCAGTATTGTTGTATTTTTTAATTAGCTAAGTTTACTCTATTGCTTCTCTGTAAGAAAAGAGACAAGACATACTTCATACTAGACGAGCTACTTCGACCCAGCCTTTCAGGACCAATCCCGTTTGAGAGGAATGAATCCTAGCAGAAAAAAATAGATTGTCCATGGGATCTAACTCAGATCTTGGGCATGATTGTCGAAGAGCCTAACCATTTCACCACAGCATAGACGACGGCTATTTCTGATTATGTCTGACTGCATATTACTTGATATCGTGACCGTATGCGCAATAGCCTTTTATCTATGTAGTAAGTGTATGTTTGTAGTCTAAATAGAGACAAGAAACGGTTTAAAGACCCTTACTTATAAAAAGGCTTATCATAGAGCCGATCGTTGTTTGTTTTAACCTCTGTAGTACTTCAAGTATTTCCTCCAAATGTTCCTTCATTAAAAGCATCTTACTTGTAGATATCTATTATAGAACCGATAATTGTTATGGTTGTTCTAATCTCTGTATAAATTCCTCGGAGATAGGGTGTGGTCTTCGTCATGGAGAGAGCTAGAATATCTCAGATGGCACCTGAGAAGTAAAAACAAAGAGATAATGACAAGAAATAGAGAGAGAGAGAAAACCATCCAAACACCAAGCGACCCCCTTCTTACACATAGTATCTGATACTCAGTCGCTATAAACACTTTATACTTCATTGCACCTTTCAGTAACTTGCAGATAGTGGGATTGGTACGCCCTCCAAACAAGAAAACACCCCGCCCGCCCCCACCTCCAGCATTTCGGTGTAATCTTGTACTATCTCAAAATTATTCATAAATTGAAAATGGGACTATAAATCACCGCCTGAAACGCAAGATGTTCTATATTCGCCTCACATAAATTTGAAGATAGTACGAGACAGCTCCGACCCGAGGTGGTCCCGAACGAAAAACTTCTTACTCAATAAATTATTGTCAGTTTTCTTGTTTTCTGTACCATATCCAATTATTTTACTGTCGAGAATGTGACTTCAATTCGCTAGTTGTTAAAGGACATGTCGTAAAGATTTTCATTGTCCATTTTTATTCAACTATAGGTGGATTATAGTAAAAAGAAGGTCCT
>JAUKPP010267387.1:0-11442 GCA_032273245.1 Phyllaplysia taylori
CAGCTGGCTCTAATTTCTCCCGCCCCCATCTCCCAGTTTCAATACGGAAGGCATGCGAACTAAGTCTAACTTTCGTTGCTGATATTCTAATCACTTTACTGCATACACTCAGATATTTTTCATACTTAAAATCTACTTTAATGTGTTTGTATAGCCTAAGGTCGGAAGTCAGTGACACTTGCCCGTTCCATTCTTGTAAAAATATATCTTGCATTCTTTCTTTGAACATTGCTAAAAAATACCCGAAAATAAACGAAAACAAATATCTCTCTCTCTCCTTAATACCCTCACTGTCTATTCTCTCTCACCCTCTTCTTTGGTCTTGATTTCCCTCTTCTTCCATCTTTCTTTCTCCCACTCTATGTGTCTCACTCTCTCACGATCCTCAACTAAACTACTTAGTTTTACTTAGTTTTGTTCGTTGCAATGTCAATGGGACTTTCTTTATTCAAAACAATATGCCATGTCAGGGAATGATGCTCCTTATGTTCAGTCTTTGTTTCTCTCTGTTTCAGATATTTGTGATACTTCAAAAGATCTCATCAGCTGTCCAGAAAATTGCCTACGCCTGGTTGTTTGACACCGGCATTATCGAGGTAAATAGCAATGTAAAATGTGCTGTGACTTTAACCTGTCTCTTAAATGACCCAACAGTGTTGCAAGGGACGTAAAACTACAACCAAGCCAAGGTTAGGCTCTACAACTGTCATTCAAGCAAAGGACGGGACTTTGATTCCCATGCTGAATGAGCATATCATCTCTTTGCTGGGATGTTGTGTCCTTCTCAGCCCAGGTTTGCCCCGACAGGCAGGGTTGTAGTAGTCCACCTCTAAATAAAAATGTTACTAGGGGCGTAAAATCAAAACGAGACCAAACCAACTTTATGAAATCAGGCATTCGTCAAAACAAGTGGAATAGAGTTAGTATTCATCTGAGTGTATGGCAGTTTCTACCATTAATTGTTCTTGTGGCTTAACAACTTCTATGAACTGAAGACCCATTTCACAATAAACCCTGTTCTGTGTTTGTTTCCAGGCGGTGTGTGATTTGTACAAGAAAGCCTTGCAGAAGCTGGACAATGACTTCTCCCCCCTGTCTGCCGATCTGACCCAACTAGTCATTAACCTCTACCAAAGATGCCCCAACACAGCCATCATTGATCTATGCAAACAGGTCAGTTGCTTGTTCCGTTCATCTCTTCTCTTCTTTTTTTCTCTCTCGCTCTTTCTCTTCTTCTATCTCTCCCACTTTCTGTTTCCTGTCTATCTTTCTCTCTGTCCTTCTTTCTGTCTCATTTTCTCTCTCTTTTTCTCTCTTTCTTTCTCTTCTTCTATCGCTCCTACTTTCTGTTTCCTATCTCGGTCTCTGTCCTTCTTTCTGTCTCATTTTCTCTCTCTCTATTCCCCCCCCCCTCTCTTTTTTCTTTTCCTTTGCTCTCACTCTCTCTCTCTTTCTGTAGTTAAGGTGATTGCATGGTCACTTCTATTCCCCTATTGTGAACCTTCGCCATCATGCTTCTCTCCCCCCTCATTCCACTCCTTGTTTTCATCTGGGCTTGTGTGTGATTATGTCATCACTTCATGCACCAATCACAATTGAAGACTTTGAAATTCAATCTTTGTACTTTATATACCAACTTACTATTCTTGTTTTGTGTGTATTTCAGATGCTCTTAATGTTTGGTCTTCAAGAAAATTTCATTCCATTCTCGAAGGTCATAATAGAAAATGTGTGTCTACGCTCACTCCAGATGTTCACTGCTGGTAAGACATTATTTTGTACCCTATCATTTTGTTGAGATTCATTATTTTGCTCCACAAATGTCTTTTTTTCTGATTTCCATTTAAAGATTATCTAAAACAGATATTATTTCATCATTTTAGTTTATCTGTTTTTCTTTTATTAATTTTTTAGTCACAACATTTGGGTCAGAACACACAACATTATTGAAATTATCATGAAAAAGTCTTTCTACTGTAAATGGTATGTGATAGATGGTTGTTTTTTTCTGTTTCACAAAAATCCTTTCTGCTTTTATACTTGAAATTCATGATATCTTTTACAAATACAGGCCTTCTCAGCCGTCACTTGACTACTTGTACTTATTGGTTGGTGGTTTTTAATAAAGACGACACAAGGATAGTAAACTGTTGATTCTTTTTTTCTATTTTCATATTCCCTGTCATATTGCTTGCATGTTGTGAGAAATTCATGAGAGTTACCTTTGCCGGAGACGCAAAACTTCCTTGTGGGCTTCAGACTTAGATAAATCAGACTTTTTATCTATATTTTGTCATGGTCATTGTACATTTTCCCAATTATATCAGTGTTTTGAAAGAACTAAAGGAAACATTTTCGTTTTATGAACCCGAAGACCTTTTTTTTTTCTCTTAATCTAACTGTATATTAAAAAATTGTAATTAAGATTTTCTGTGGTGTATTTGAGCAAAAAGTGTACTGTAATTCACTTGGCTCACAACGACGACCAGCAATGGCATTCATGCGCTAGTAAAGTTTTGTGTGTCCGGCAGAGCTAACTCTTGTCATTATTATTGATTACATGGAGCTAATCCTGCACTGCTTGTGTGTGTTAAGTAGGATCTTATTGTGTCCTTTCAGGAATTCGCAACTTTACTGATGTGATAGAAGGATTCATGTGCTTCCTGGCCCAGGTAAGAAACACGTGGAGAAGTCGGGAATTTTTCTGAATCTAAATTTCATTACCCTGTGTTTATGATATGATATCAGAGAAGTCGTTTTTCCATTATTTCTGTAGTTTTCGCTGAAACTGATGTAAGAATTAATTGTCATTTCCAGCATTTGCATTTTGTTTATTCCCATGATCATGCTCTTGTTGCTTGCAAAAAATTCCGTTACGTTCTCAAAATCACATTGGCATTGGACTATAATTAGTTGTTTCTCCAAGCCTTCTGGAAAGTGCATTGATAGCTGTACAAGATGGCATCCAATGTTGAGGAAAAAAGTGGTAGTTTAGGCAAATGGTCATCTGTAGAAATAATGCTTCCTCGTGTAAATAACGCTTCCTCGTTCTCAGAAACAATGCAATTTGTGATACTTTTAGAGCAGTTCAGTTGTTGTTTTTTATGCTTCATGTCAAGTGAGAGAGGTACTCTTCATTTCATGTCTGCTTTTCCTTCTATTTCCCATTACAGGTGATGAAGAAATTCAAAAAGATTATCATGAGTTGTAACTGTGATCTGACAGCAATTTTCCATGCAGGTATGTCAGCTTTGCTTATGTTTGCTTGGATCTTTTGTGGGAATGCCTGGGCCTTACTTGAAGTCATGTTTCCAACATGCTGCAGGGACTGCTGTAACCCTTTTTGACAACGGGGGAACAACAAATTTTACTTGGACTAAACTAACATCATTTTCGATTAATGTAAAGCCTTCATATAAAGAAGCATTTTTTGTCTAAAATCATGATAAAGGAATAAGGCTTTTGCATCTAAATGCAGCATGCATTCCTTTTATATGTTGTTGCAAAGAAACAATACCCTAAAATAAACATGATCAACCCTTGTGGTTTTCCCCCTCTTCTGTTGCAGCTGTGTTGAGCATGGCCCTACCAGAACAAGCCACCGTGAAAGCCTCCTGCAGCTTTATGGTATGTACCAATGACCAGTCATGCTAGAAGTCTCGGCAAATGAATTATCAATGATCTGTGAATATATTCCCTTCTGTTTACTGGAGTGAGGTCAATTTTCGAGTGTGTTCAAAGACATTACAAATATTTGAACTGGCATCTGTGGTGTAATGATTAGGCTCATAAGCTGTCATACATGGAAAGTTTTAGTTTTGTTACCAGTTTTACGCCCCGTGCAACACTATAAGGTCATTCAAGAGACAGGTTACTTCGACCCTGCCTGTCAGGGCCAACCCAATACTGAGAGGGAAAAAATCCAAACTGAAAAACACAAATTGTCCGCACCCGGCATTAATTTAATATTATGTCTTCAGCATGACAGGCAAAGAGCCTAACCATTACACCACAGCTCCAGTGCATGGAAATGGGAAGGAAGTTCAATCCCCAGCTTGAATGAGTATCTCAATCTCTTTGCTGTGATGCTGTGTCCCTCTCAGTTCGGGTTTGTCCTGACAGGCAGGGTCCAAGTCGCCTGTCTCTAAAATGACCTTATAGTTTGAAAAGGGGTGTAGAACCAACATGAAGCAAAGCCAACGAATGACTCTTACAATGGGCCCCGATATTTAGTAAGAGTTTTTGAACAGTTTGTTCTGAGGGTTACCAACATTAATGATTGAGATTACCAACTGGCGCTGATATGACCTTATGGTGTTGATAGTTCGTAAAACCTCAACTGAACTCTCATTGTGTGAGGAGAAGAACATCCAAATTTTATTGTTTTCACAGATTGAGTTCCTGAACGCTGGCCCAGAGAATGAAGTGATAAAGACAATCGTCACAAGCCATGGACATTTGTTGGTGGATAGAATAATGAGGGTGAGTCGTTTTGGACACAGTCTACTTTTTTCTGTATGACCTCTTATATATAATCATGCTTGGTGAGTGTTTAATTACCTCAAAGCTTCAATAGCGTCGGCAAACTTCAGCAAACTAGCAAACATGTCGTGACGGAATAAAATTTTTATATGTAGACGTTGATTGATAAAGGAACTGGGACCACAAGTGGTGGGACCTTAGGCCTAAACTTATGCATTGTCCTCATCTACTTCCTGGTGCTGAAATTAAATATCTTTACAATGTTGATAGTGCTGTAACATCTTAACAATACATTAGTTATTTCCACAAAATCACAGTGGCATCCGGGCTTTTATTGTTTTACAATCCCCAATTAACAAATTTCTTGTTTCAGGCAATTGGAGGCGAGTCTCAGCGAGGGATTGTGGACTTTGTGGCCGACGTGGTGATGGCCTTGAACAAAAACTATGTGGCTCAGCTCTCTCTCTGGCTGAAGACTATCATCGACAACGATGGCTACCCGTCACTGCGCGCCTCACGGCAGGACAAGGAGAACTTTGTCAAGAACTTGTTACGGTATGGAGAAGCTGTGGATAGTTTTACAGCATGTTGTGTTGATTTTGTTGTTGCACTCAGTTGTGCCAACCTTCCCAATTTTGTTAAGGAACATCTGGATCTTGCCGGAAAATTCCCGAATCGAGAGAATGTCTTACACAAGCTTCTGATTCTCATGTTACCTTCCGAATTGACTTAACCCCATTAAGAAAAAAACTACAGTCAAACATGTACAAGGTGAATGCCCTCATAGACTTTCCTATGCAGCACCCCCCTTCAAACCAACCACTCTAGAATGACCATTTTTCTTCTTGATAGTAAACGGTCGTCTTGGACAGGTTGGACATTCTTTCTCCCCTTTATTTGCTGAATGAGTGATTTTTATAGTAAAGTAAGAAGAGACATGAGAAAGAAAGCATTGTATCACCCAAGTCTTTGAATCGCTTGAAAAACTTGATCACATAACCAAATAGACACATTTTTTAGTTTAGATACCACTGTGGTGTAATGGTTACTCTCTAAGCCTATAATGTGGAAGACCCGAGTTCGATCCTAAATACGTACCAAATGGGGGGGTTTTCTGCTGGGATTTTTTCCCTCTCAATCCAGGTTGGCCCTGACACGCAGGGAGGAAGTAGCCTATCTCTTAAAGGACCTTACAGTGTTGCAGGGGATGTGAAACTGGTAACCAAACCAAACCAAACCACTTCTTTCTTTGTATTGCTGTTGTCTTAATCTACTTTTTGGTACTGATATGACCATATAGTGTTGATCATGCTGTAAAACTGTAACCAACCAAACAACCAACAAATTAAAGGTCAGTAAGATGTAATGAAGAATTAAGAATTACATAAAGTCATGGCTATTCTCCTGTCCACAGAGACCGCATGAACAAACGGAAGACGAGGGACGTGGTGAAGGAATTCACGCTGTTGTGTCGTGGACTGCTGGGTACAGAGTACGCCGAGGCTGCCGCTGCGTTTTTATGATAGTTCTCCTCAACTCGTGGTTTCATGGGAGTGGTAGTGGCAGTTGTGTGGACGTGGCATGTCTGTGAGGTACTGAGAGGGAGAAAGAAAATTAAATGGTGATTTCATGATTTCACAAAGGAGTGAAAAAGGATAATGATTTTAGTAGACAATTCACCTCTTTGTGAAACCTCACCCCCACCTGTTGTTTAAATATGAGTGATGGTGCCAGTTGTTCATTGCTGTGTCTGTAAGTTGATGAAAGAAGCACAGGGAGTGAGAATGATTGCTGGTGATTTGGCAAAAGGATGAAAAGAAGTACAAAGATTTTAGTCAACATTTTACCTTTTTGTGAAATCTCTAGCAAGATGGTGCAAACAGCCCAGGATGATTGGGTTGGGTAAAATGTTTTCTTAATAGGTGGATTTTTATTGGCCATGAATGTATGGGAATGGAAATTTGTTTTACAATTCTGTGGCTGTCGCTACATGTTCATAAAAAGTATGACCCACAGTATCTTACATCAAAGTCAAAATGGTTATACAGTACAAAAGTTTTTTACGCATGGGTATTTTTAACATTTTGATTGAGCACAAGAATGGTGACAGTGGCTATGAATGGATTTTGAGAGAAAGATGTGAAGAGGTGACAGCTATTACCTTGATGTGATCTCCTCATAATGCTGTTTTGTGACTTGAAGATGAAAGTGCTTGTCAGCTAAATGTTCCTGAGATGGGTGGAAAAGTTTTTTATTATTTTACCTTCTTTTTGGGGGCTTATCTCTTGGTCTTGTCTTCGGCCCTAAACAAGCTAGAATTACCATATCTGGACCTAAACGTGCACCTTGAATCATTGAGTTTTAGCCATTCTTAATCAAGGTTTTACAGTAGATTGACTGACTTTGGCACCTCATCTTCATGTCATGACACAGCAGTATTGTTTAAGAGATTTCACAAGGCGATGGCTGTTTTGAGGAGACAATTTCTTTCACAGACAACGCATCGAGAAATATGATTCTGTAACAATTGTAAAATTTAATCTAAGGAAATGTTTTTTATTTCTTCACAAAATTTGACCGACATATCTAAGCTTAAAAAATCCTATTGTTGGTGATACTTAAAATCGGATTATTTATTTATTTATTTATTAATTTCTTTTTAGAGTCTAATGCATGTTTGATACTATGTTACTGTTGCACCCTTCCAGAAACATGATCTTTGTCTGCTTGACTTGTGCTTTGTCTCTGTGCCATGCAGGGGAAGTGAAAGCAAAAATTATATTCACCTGAAATCGCTGGCATGCAAGAAGCGTTTGAGAGGTTGTCAAGGATATATTTCACATAGTGATGTGCACCGTATTTAAAAAAAACTAAAAACCACATACAGTCATGGCAGATGAAAATACATTGCTTGAGCTGCTGTTTTATATTGTACCCAATTTTATGTGTGTGAAATGACTGGCGTCTGTAGTATAATGGTTAGCCTTTATGCCTATTACACAGAAGACCTCAATTAGATTCCTTTGGGGCCATGGGGGGAACGAGCATGTGCATCTTTCTGCGTGGATTCATCCCTCTCAGCCAAAGTTAGTCCTGACAGGCAAGGTCATGTAGCCTGTCTCTTAAATGACCTTAAGAGTGTTGCAAGGGATATAAAACTAAAAGCCAAACAAAATAAGTTAAATGTTGGACATTTTGCACTTCAGCTAGTGGGTTAAAGTCACATGTTCTCATCGTAAAAGTTTGGAGACAATACAAGACAGCCTTGAGTTGATGATTGGTGCATCTCCAGTGTTTGTTGTAGCCTGGATATCATTGATTTTTTTATGCATGAATGTTTTCAGAATTTTACTGGCACAAGTTCAGATGACAATTGTAAATTTTAGTGGATGTTTGGTGGTATCAGAAGTGTAGAGCTTGCTAATGATTAGTATCGGATTGATTGCTTTGTATTGTGTGACCTACGTTTCATGTTTGTTGGTGTGCTTTGTGAAGGTCAAACTTTTTAGAGTGTAGCCAACATGGTAGAGTAGAGAGGCATTCGAAGAAATGCGTTAGTGGAACATTCACATGTGACACAGGTGCTAGTGGTGGAGATAAACGTGTCCTTTCTGTTTGGATGTTTGTGTCTGAGCTTGTTCTGCAATATTGCAGAAGAAAATGTTTTTGTAGATTTGATTAAGCTGTTGCAAATTTTGTCTGTGGTGAATATTTTTGTAAGACATTACCAACGTGATGTGCCATAGTCAACAAAGGAGTGAGACAGCAATTGAAAATGTTACCATTTTTCTGTCTCCTTGAGAGAGGTTAGAGAAATTTTTATCACATAGGTTGGAATTGATATCTGTTTTATGTTTTTTTATAATTGGTTCTTACTGTACAGGGTGGTTGGTTGGTGGGTGCTCTGGCATGCTACTATTGTCCTTTTTTCCTTCCTAGCGCTGATATTATGACCTTGTAGAGTCAATAGTGCCGTAAAACCTCAGCTAAACAAACAATTATGGTACAATAGTTTCTTTAAAAGGTCAACATTTCTGCACCTTGCATTTGTGGTCACAGCTTTGTGAGGTTTTAACAAACAAATCAAGATGGCAGAGAAAAATTATGTCAAGTCAATGTGAAAATTATATTGGAGGCCACAGAAGTAGTCCTACAGGAGGTCATCAGGTTTTATTGTAAGTCAAGGATTTTTCTTGTCCACACAAAACACAAAAGATATTTTGAGATCTTTTTTTCTAAATTCGTTAGAATGTTATATAAATTAAGAATGCGTATTTTTAGCCTCGATGTCAAAGTTGTCGATTTGTTTATAGGCCACCTGTGCCTCTTTGCAAAGAGGGCAATGAAATAAAGTAGTGTAAATAAATAGTGGTAATAATGTAACCATTACTGAGTAGTTTATATAGATTTACCGCAACACTTGCATGCTCCTGCCTTCAAATTTCAACCTCACACACCCCTCTATTTATAAAGATGAAACTAGTCAGAGGTT
This sequence comes from Phyllaplysia taylori, assembly GCA_032273245.1. Lineage (NCBI taxonomy): Eukaryota > Metazoa > Mollusca > Gastropoda > Aplysiida > Aplysiidae > Phyllaplysia > Phyllaplysia taylori. Next base: position 8,975 of record JAUKPP010267387.1, read on the forward strand.
TGAGAGAGCTCCTTCTCTTCTCCTCTATAAAAACAGGTTCCTCACACTGAGTAGCTCCACCCAGGTGGTGACTCACTATAGACTGTAGTTGTTGTGTGCTGTATGTTCTGGTGACGAGGCGAGATGACAAAATATGTTGCTTATAGAGTTTGGTCTCGTATAGATAAATAAATGAAAGGTTTTTTCATGCGGCACAAGTTGCTGCAGAAATTAGAGAAAATTGAGATAGTGCTTTTAATAAGAAATTAACAAACTTTGTGGCACCCCTTAAAGAACCACAAGTTTTAGGTAAAAAAGGGCCTCTTTCTGCAACTTGGTGGCTGTGAAAGATTAGCAATTTTAATGCGTCTTTCTGCTGGGGTCCATCGCTTTCAGACCATTTTGACAGAGTCGTAGTAGCTCATGTCTTATATGATTATACAGTGTTGCAATGCACATAAAATTAAAAACCATATCATTTGTCGTAAGTCTGATGGACTTGCCTCCAGCAGTATCATGTACCAGCAGAATAGTAGAGGTTTGTTTCTATTTCCTGTTATTCTTGAATGTCTCGAGTTTCTAACTGCCATTCCCTGTTCTGTTCACACTATCTGATGTCTTGTTGGTTCAAACTTACAACTCGTATTGATATTACATCATAATGCAATTGCATGATATTATCAGCTCTTAACTCTTCCGAGCAGGAATTTATTTTCCAATGGGGAGAGGTGTGGGTTTTCTTTTTCAGTCTCTTGTTTTGTTTCAACTTTTTTTCCCTAAGTGTAGCTTTATCCTTTATGCATTTTCCCACACAACTGGTTTGCCTGCTCTGATCTGATGATGTATGTAGCTGTTGTCATTGCAGAGCGATTTTGTCTTCATCTGTTTTCAAGTCCTTGTCCACCTCGTTTTATGCAAAACTATTTTGACCATTGCCATGCACACACAATGTTAACACACGCCATGTCTGTTCCAGGGTTAGATGTTGAAGCTTCGGCCCACAACCTTCCTTCCAATGTACATTTTTTTTGTAAGAAACTCATGATATCATGTAGATGTTTTTATTATGATGATTTTGTTGATTGTTCAAACTGTTTGGACGTACGTGCTGTATGGGAGACAGTTTGTTTTACTGACAAGTATTTCCATGAACAAGTCACGACCCCTGACAATGACATTTTACATCTCAGAAGTTCTTATCATTCATGATTTTATTTCTCTAGAAAGCTTTATACATCCTCATCCTAGTCACGGCATTTACAGCTTTATTGGACCTTTTGTTTTAATCTGTTCTTACTTGTGTGCGTGGAGGAGGACAGGTCGCTTGTCTTTGTTCAGGTCAAATTTGTTATGGCGCCCAAGCTGAGATGAAGATAAGATACAATATTGTATCTATACATCTCTGAAACCCCCTGATTCAGCCATTGGAATATTGTGGCACAAAAATTACTTTGAGCTTTTACGTCAGGTCAAAACTTGGGCAATTTACCAAAACGACAGTGTAATATTCAAGATCCTTCAGGGCATTTTTACCCTCTTAGGATAAAGTTAAAGAAAAAATTCAAAATGTTTCATCCTTCCAAGATGATCAGTGACTAATGTTTTGCCTTGTTGTTATTTCTAATAAATTTTATGCTTTGTTGATATTTTCAGGAAATAAATTGTTCAGTTGATATTTTGGTCATGGGTGTCTGCCTTTTTTAGTAAGAGAACGTAAGACACTACAAACAAGGGAAGGGGACGTCACTCATCATGTATGTTAGTGTTATTTAATTGAAAACTTTATCTCGAAGGCAGAAAAGGAATAATGCATTAAGTTGTTGTGATATTGATGATGATGTTTTAGGCACATGGATGGGTGAGTGTTTCAAAATGTCACACAGCTTACAATACTGTTATGAGTATCCTTTCTTATTGCTGTTCAGTATAGGTAAATTCTGGGTATAAGGAAAAAATATATATAGAATCAATGAAAGAAGAGGAAAAAAATTTGGAGAGGCCGAACAGTTGCCATGACAAAGTTATCCTTTGGTAAAAATGTTTCTTTTGTCGGAGCATGAATTAGGGAATATGATATCAAATAACCTATTGTTTTATCCAACGTATGCTGTGTGATGTCTTTTGTGAATGAATTTTTCTCAGTTTTGCTTTGTTGCGTTGTAGTCAATCAGTTTATGTCAAGCTTGTTTTGCCAGTGTCAGAGTCAATTTTTTTTTTACCTAGTTTTAGCTTTACCGCTGTTTTGCTTAGAATATCCCTATATCACTTGTAACTGTGGTTTGGGAAGAGGGGAGGGGGGGGGGGGGGGGGGAAGGTGTTATTTCAATTAATCCAGGGTCGTCTACTTTTAGTCTTGCAACTCATCAGGGATCTTACTGTTGCTGCTTTTAAGATTATGCTTTTTTCTGTTCTTTAACCCCTTCACTGCCCAAGGGGCATAACATAGCAGTGCCGGGGAGTAAACTTTCAGTTTGTGGTATGTCTACAAA
>JAUKPP010267409.1:0-11441 GCA_032273245.1 Phyllaplysia taylori
TTGGAACGTTTTGTTTGATGATAGATTGAATACTTGTGCCTCTCGTTTGGAGTATTCTAAAGTTGTGGTTGATGATATGTTGTTGTTTTTTTGCTTTGAAATTATGTGAAATTTGTCCTTCAACCCTACGGGTCTAATGCAGACTTGATCATTTGAAATAAAAAAAACAACAACCCCAAAACATTTCAAATGTTCACATTCTTTGTAACGTTATTTAATTTTGTACACTGCATTTTAAAAGCACAACTTGAAAATTGATTTGACACATTAGGCAAGGATTTCGCCTACTCTGAAGACAAGTTAGGCACAGCTGTTGCCTATTTCACGAATTAGGCATAAGAGTGCCTAATTCAAGAACTTAGGCATTTTCGGGATCTAGGCACGACATATATATGTATTTCCAAAAGTTATTAAGTTTAATGTGTGAAAATCTATAAATTGCAATAAATGCCTTTCCATCAGAGGGATACTATTACAGGGTAAGAATCCATAGTGTGTGAGTATTTTTTCAGGACCAGCACAGTTTGTTTGGTTCAAGAATACTGCACAATGTTTCTTCTTTGGTAGTAAATATCATGAAAGAAAAGTGTTTCATGATAATGATGAGTACTAGACTCGGCTTATGTAGTTAGGAATAGATTAAGCGTGAAATAGTGGCAGGTGCAGAAATCGTAATTTAAAGATAAAATACAATGTAAGAATAAGAATACAGGAATCTCTGGTGCTTTATTTTATTGCTTTGATGGATTATCTACTGAATGTTGAAACAAGAGTCAGCAGTTTGCTGTGAGTGTTCAAGCACTTTACTTTTTTTTTTCCTCTAATAAAACTTATAAACGTGTAGATGCATTTAAAAATTTCCTTTTTCAGGCAACATCAAAGCTGCTCATCGGATTTCCCCAGAAGCAACGAGATGAAATACTTGATTATTTGTTTAAGGTAAAGACTTTATGTTTCAGGATATGAATACCTTAAAGAATATGACAAATTAATGTATCCTCAGTACATATTTGCTTTGTCAGATTCACTTAATCCTTTGATCTGAAACTAACAAAAACAATGAGCTGTCATGGAAGACCTACCAAGGTCCAGTAAATGGGAATATCTTGAGAAAGAGATGGACTGGCGTGGGTGTACTCTTTGAAAATCACCAAGAAATGTCACCCCACAGTCATTAAAGCAGAACCTCGAGGCAAGAGAAAAGCTAGGAAGACCCAGAATAAGTCATGTAATCAATTGTCAATCTGTAAGGTCTACAAATTATCTTCTCTTTCCTTCCTTCTTTTTGATGGATGACCTTGCTTGAGCTGTCATCATTCTTTCCCCCAGCATTTAGGGCATTATCACTTTGCCTGTAGATCTTGTTAGTTAGTATGTTGGCACTTGAAAAATGGCAGTTTGCATTGTATGCTTCTCAGAAAGTTGAAAATGTTAGTGTAAAACTTTCGTCTTCCAGGGTGATATTAGATTATAAAACGCATAGAGCTTGCTTTAGAGGAGGGATGTGAGTAATGTTTTATATGTGTAATTGCAATCATTATTATGATGAGTTAAAATGTTGCTTCTGTATTTTTTTTTTCCAGCCCAACTTTGGTGCCTCTCTCCAAATATTGAAGGTGGAGATAGGAGGTGATGCCCAGGCTTCAGGTCAGTTGTCTTTTGCCCGATTTAGATGCTCACTGTATTTTAGAATTGCTATCCTCTTTCCCATACTATGGCAGTAAGTTCACATAGTTCTTGATCTGAGATCTGTTATCATCACTTTCTTTATTTTGCTTATGATTGTTTCCAAGAATTTACCATTTATTTATTTTTTGTAGAAAACCCTATTCCAGTTCTTTCGCTAAGACCATTCTATAAGTGTAACTTATTTAACTATAATTGAACATTTCTCCAGTGTATTTCAACTACAATGTACGTTGTTCAGAGTGTTAAATTGCTTCGCTGCATGCATGACTTCCTGAATTTTATGTTTTAAAAATTGTTTTCTTTTATTCAGATGCAACTGAAGCATCTCATATGCACGTGCAATGGGAAGAGAATTATGAGAGAGGCTATGAGTGGTGGCTTATGAAGGAGGCTAAGAAGGTTTGCATTTTATAACATTAACGTCATTTAGCAAAAACAAATCACTGAGTTCAGAATATTTGCTTCATGTGAAATTTGGACGCGAAAAGAAACTCAAACTTGTGGAAAAGTCCTCAGTAATTTTTGTACTAAGATTTTATGAATAAGGAGAGTTTTTTTTTTTTATCTTGATCAGCATTTTACTTAAGATCAATAAAGCAGCCTTGAAGCATTTCATTACACCCAGGCGCTAGACTGAGATAGCACTTTCAGTACATAAGCAGCTGTGATACGCAAAAATGTATGATTGCTTTAACAAAGCAAAGCCATGAGAAACATTTTGCAAAAACAAGAGCTTCATCTAAAATCAAGCAATAAAATTAGGACATGGTAGGCAATGTGAATTTATTGTCCTTGAGGTTATTTTTTGTTGATGTAGAGGGACAATAGTTTCTTCAAGAATAAAAGTCGTGATTTTGCAGCTTTTCCCTAATAGATGACAATAAACATAGTAATCTTAACTTGATTGCTTTTGGTCTTTTTCTGCCAGAGGAACCCACAGATCAAGCTGTATGGTTTGCCCTGGGCTTTCCCCGGCTGGCTCGGGAACGGCACTCAGAATCCTTACTACAACAAAGAGTTGCTGGCGGATTACATATGTAGATGGATCAACGGAGCAAAGGTTCACCATGATCTGGACATCGATTACATTGGGGTAAGACAATTGTATCATCCTTCCTCTTAAAGACACACCTCCGCTGGTGCCAGAGGCTTTATGGTAAAATGATAAATGATGTTCTCAGAACAAGATGACATAGCATTGTTGTAATTCTCTAAGCACTGAGTCCAAATATCTTTAAAAGGCTTGTTTCTAGCCATTTGGTCGTTTTCCTTCATTTGATTTTGTGAAATGATCCTCTGGCAATAGAAGAGGCTGAAATGGTTTTAAAAAAAATCTAATCACTAATTACCTCGGGAAAAAGGTTTCAGGGCACATTGTCTTGTCTCCCCTGTAAAAATTGACTGTTTGCAGGACATAAATGTGCTATACTAATGCAATTAACTTTCACTTTCACATTGAAATTCCGTTCTGACGCCATGACCATTAACCACTGATTTCTTCGTTTCAGATTTGGAATGAAAGAAATTGTGACACTGATTATGTAAAGGTAAGGCTGTTGTCAAAGGACTCATGTTTTGTGTTTCAGCAATTCAATCTGCACTTCATGATTTGTAAAATTACTGACAACCTTACAAAGGCATCTTAAGTAACACTTTCACACATTAATTTTCTTTCACATCGATTGTACTTTTTACTCACTACAAGATTAACTCAGTCCTTCATATTTCTTTATAAGAAAATGCCTTTGTTGCCCTTAGAAACATACAGGATATTTTAACACCACCTGTTTATTGTTCTTTTCTTAAGAAATTTTTTCATTCTCAAGTGTAATCCTCTGACTTAATACACTAATAATAAAACTTGTAACAAGTAACTTTCCTTCTATACTTGGTATTTGTCAATTTGTCGAGACTTGTTTTTGCATGCATTTGAATCTTGGCTGATAGCATGTGGGAACACTTCCTTAATGATTGTCACCAGCTATGATGCAGCACGTCATCCCTTGACCAACCTTCCTGTCAGCTGTGATATTATTTAACAATGGTTTCTTTAGATGAAAATCTTTTGAAATGCCCAGTAGGCCTAATGTTTTAAAATCTTTATCATGCGCTTTGTCGTTGCAATGTGTAGAAATAGTGAATGTTGGTGAAAGCTTTAACTTTTTTGCTCTTAATGGTGCAAGTTTGAAAACTTGTATTGATCAAATCTTTTTAATTCATTATTCTGCATATTATTTCGCATGGTAACATCTCAAAGCTTTTGTAGATGATTGATAGGCTCTCTGATGTGATCTGCTCTTGCTAATTCTTTCATTGCATTGCATGTCACTATTGTTCTGTTAAACTCCATGGCACGGAAATGACCTCACAGAATCAATAGTGCTGCAAAATCATAACTACACAACCTAACACTAAAGAAAGCTTTTTTATCATGATATAAAAAAGATTGAAGTATTTCAAAAGTGAACATATGTACATTCCTTAAATCTAGGCCAATATTGAGAAATGTAGTATAGTTTTCCTTATTCCATTAAACTTGATACTTTCAAAATACAGATGAAAAGTGCATGGTCAGAGAAAATATCAGCCAGGCAAAAGGAACCATTGATTAAGGCTAGTGCAATATTTAAAGTCTGGACATTCTTGCAGGTGTTGCGTAAAACTTTGGACAGACGCGGCTTTTATTCCACCAGTATAGTAGCAGCAGATAGTTGGTGGGACCAGGTGCAGGCAGCATCTACAGACACGAGTGTGGTGGCAGCTTTTGATGTCTTAGGGTTGGCCCGACATTTTGTTTCTTCCTTCTCACAGCATCTAGATTGAGCCCTTACACAAAACCATTTCGCACTGTTAAAATTTCCCTGAACCTGGTCCTGTGATTGTCAGATTAGCTTTAGATTTATTCTATGGCAACTTTGGTGCTCTGTTAGGTCTATAGTCAAATATGCAGGAAACGCAGTTTGTGTTTGAATATAAAGAAAAAATTGAGCACAATAATTGAAAAAAAGAAAGAAAAAGTAAGCATGCTTTGTTCTGTCAGAATATGATTGTTCTGTTTGCTTTGGGGAAGTCGAATGTCCCTTTAGCGCTGTTAGGTTATGTTATTAAAGACAGTGAAAATATTAATGAGGTAGAAAGAAAATGCTGATTTTCATTTATAGATTTTAATTTATATGTAAATTTTTCTAGAGAAAGTGAATATTTAAGACATTTTTTAGCCTTATCATATTTTGATATAGATCTAAATACTCGTACATCGATTACATCAGTTTCACTCTGTTATTGAGATTTGGTTTTGTTAGTTTTTGTGATTTACGAAGAATCAAAACTGTTGCAATTTGCTCCATGGATACTTTTCTTGGGCTGTTTTTTTTTTTTAAGATATCTGTTTTAGTATTGAATTAATTTTATGAAGTTACAAAGTCACTTCTTCTCATTGATCTGAATACATTGCCTCTGTGCAGTATATAAATCTCTCATTGAAAGTATATTATTTGTTGAAATATTTTAAAATGTTCACACTAATTCCTTCTTTTAAAAAAATTCAAAACTGCTCGTGAAATAAAGATAGGTGAAAGTAACAAGTCAACAGATAATGTCTGCACAATTTTTTTAAACTCATCACCACTTTCCCTTTCTCCTTTCTTTTCATTTTACCCACTGCACTTTTTGATAAACCTTTAAATGAAAATATTCTCACCAGTTTCTAAGTGATTGTTCGCAGTAAAAAAAAAAAATATTATCAAACTGTATACTTTGGTCCAAAGAGGTCTTGAGACTGCATTGCACTTCTGCAGTATTAAGAAGCCAAGTTTATGGGCCGCCACTTCTTGAGTACAGATGTAGGCTGCCATGGCTCCGTAGGTAATGAAAACTGCTTGAAGGGCCAATATCCCATAAACGTCCTCGATTAGCAACAGCAACAAAAACAATCGTATCACTAAAATGTTAGGTTGCGTATATAGAACTTGAGCTTCTTTACTAATGAATAAAACAAATTTGGTTTTCAAAAGAAATCATGGGGCTTCTCGTAAAAACAGTTTTGTCAAAAATGCTATCATAACTAGTTCCATACTATAAGTTGCTGTATTTCTGATTCTAACTCCCTACCTTTTGAGCATGGTGCATACTTACTTATAAGTGTATACTTTTCACCCTCACACAGATATTTCGTAGATACCTCGACAAATTCGGTTTCAAAAGCACGAGAATTGTGGCCCCAGATAATGGGTGGATGGAAAAATCCTATTCAGACGCTAGCGTGATGGCAGCCTTGGATGCCGTAGGGTTTGTCAATGCATTTGGACAGGAATATACAAAATTGTTTTTCACTCACACCCTCAAACTCTGTACTGCTGTGCACCTCTTTGTTTTAGCTTTTCTCTATCAAATTATAGATATCTTAAGTCTTCTCAAATGATAATTTTCATGAGATAAATCTATCACAGATCAGATAGATGCACAGTCCAGGTGAAGATGATGTAAAAGTGACAAAGAACCTTTTCTATTATTATTGACACATGAAGTGCTTCATGTATAATCATCATTTCCTTCTCACCATATGTCACACACAAACACTTTCCACTTTTCTCTATCTTCGCTAACTTCTTGATGCTATTCCACTTTTCTGTACATCCTTCTCTGTATTTCTTCTCCAGGCTCCACATGGCCTTCCCCTTGATCTCTTACCTTGTGGTTCCAATCCAGCACTTTCCTTGTTATACTGGCGCTTGGCGTCCTAAAGTGTAGATTTATCCTTAGTTCTTTATCAATTTACAATGTATTTTTTAATCAGTTTAGTTCTTTATTGCTCTACTCTACCTTCAAATTTGTGTTAGGCAAATGTTGAGATTTTCCTTTTCACCGTGACTCAGTCAGGCGAAGACAAATGTAGAGCATTTTTCTACGGGGTGAAATGGAGGAAAGAGTAGGATGAATTAGGGAGGTATGTGTGTGTGTGTGTTGTGTAAGGGGGGGGGGGGGGGGGTGGCATAGGGGCTCACAAAAAACTTTTATTCCTATGGATTCTTATATATATTCTCGATAAGTGGAACATTGTTTTTCCTTTCATGTTGTGCTTTATTTATGGCAATAATTGCAAACGAATGCATTCATTCATGAATCTGAATAAAAAAAATATCAAATTAGTGAAGCCCATCATCATGCTTTGAAATTTGGATGAATTGTTGTCTGTAATATAACAATGCATAGATCAATACTATTATAAAAGTATTCAAGTTTGGACCAACTGAACTTTGTAACCTGAGAGAAATTACTTAGCCTCTTTCATGAATTGTTGCAGTCACTGCTATTATAACGATTTTTTGCTTCCTAGATATAATGCTAACATAAGCTAATTCTTAATATTATTGTAGCTGCTAATTCATAATTTTGTTGTAGCTGTCAGGTATTCCATCAGTCTCCGGTTTTCTGTTTATCATTAAATCCAACCAACACATGTTCTTATTATTAATAGGAAAAAGAGAATTTTACTCTTTTTGAAGAATATTTCCCATATTTACTGCTCTATAAGAATGTTTGCGTGCATCACTGTATTTTGTTGTTGTAGCTAATGTCATTTATAGTACACCCTGTAAGTGTTATAGTATTTGAAGAAGTGTGACATAACATGATATACCATCTCTCTATTAACCTCTCATATCAATGTACATGTATGTTCACAGGGCCCACTACCCTGGGGTTGTGTCTCCCGACGCGGCTAAAAAGCTGGGGAAAAAACTGTGGTCATCAGAGGATTACAGCACCTATAATGATGACATTGGTGGGGGATGCTGGGCAAGGGTGAGACTCTGCTCTTGGTCTAAAGTTTTGTATGACAGCTCGATTCAGCTCTGTCCTAAAGGATTTGAGTTTGGGTTTGGTCTTACACCCCTTGTTACACTGCAAAGTTATTTTAGAGATTGGTTACTTCGACCCTGTCTGTCAGGGTCAACCCGGACCATACTTCCATCCTCAAACTACCATTTTCTGCGTGATAGGTGAAGAGCCTAACCATTACACCACAGATGCTAGTACCGGTACTTCTTGTGTGTAAACGTTTTGTTAGAAAAAATCTGCAGTCTCTAATTTGATTATACTTTTTTTGTTGTAAGTTTTGTCCTTCTTGAAATGGCATGAAATCACTTGACTTGGCTCCTGAACCCACCCCAGACTCTCACAGATAAAATGTAGATGTTTGGAAGGTTTTCTGGTGTTGTGTGTTCCTTCTTCTTTATAAATATCCTTATTGTCCTTATCTATTTCCTGGTGCTGAAATTATCAAACTGTTCTATAAAACCTCAACAAAACCCGCTACCCTTTCAAAGAAACAAAAGAAAAATGAAAAAAAACCCCTCCATGAAACATATATTGAAGCAAAATAAAATTCAACTGCTCCAATGAATTTATAACTTTCCCCCCATTCATAAAGTAAAGTGTAGATGACTCCATTTTGTTTAGGTGTTATCATTCTGCTTTAGCAATCAGTCCATTTTATTCACCTTTACACTTATATATTCTATAAAATGTTCTTATGCTCTCTTTTTCAGATCCTCAACCAAAACTACGAATCTGGACTCATGACAAGGTAGTTAGAAATATTGTAACAGAAAACAATAGCATACTTAATCTGAGGAACATTTGTTACAATGCATTGAATTTATGGGCTTTTATCAACTTTTGGGCATATGGTGTTGTTAGTATCATATTTTGTCCCTCTCAACCTGGAATGGCCCTAGCAGACAAGGCTAAAGTGGCCCACCTCTGACCTTACATTGTTACAAGAAGTGTAAAAAGAAGCCAAAGTAAACCAACCAAATCATTTTCGTTACTATTGAGAAAGTCAAATATTTTCATTTTATTTAATGTTTTTCATCAGCACCATTGCCTGGAACTTGATAGACAGTTTCTACCAAGGCCTGCCCTGGGATAGAACTTCCCTGATGACAGCCCGGGAGCCGTGGAGCGGTCACTACACAGTGGAGAGTCCAATCTGGATGTCCGGTGAGGACGCTTGTGATTGGGTCATACTCTTGTAGTGCAAACTTTTATTACTTACTTTGTTTATTTGTTGTGGTTGACCAAAAATAAATTATTGGTGCTTTTCTTTCAACTTTGATACCATGAAATATACCACCTTTGTAATGTACTAACCTCTCTTGTATATGTGCATGTAGGCTCACACATGTGTCCACAGGGCCTACTACTTTATCCCTGTAATTATAACGGATACGGATGGTAAAATGGTTAAGCTCTTTCTGTCTATCTTTCTCTCACTCTCTCTCTCAATCTTACCCTCAGCACACACAACTCAGTTTACGGAGGTCGGCTGGAATTACCTCCCTCATCGCAGCGGTGTTGGAGCTCTGGAGCAAGGGGGCAGTTATGTGAGCCTCACAAGTCCTGATCGCAAACATCTGACCATTGTCATGGAGAAGATGGTGAGCCTCAGGGCAGAACTTACATTTGTTTGTTTTGTTAAGGTTTTAATGCACTATCGACTCTGTAAGGTTATTTCAGTGCCAGTAAATAAATTAGGACATTAGCAGCACAAACAAAAAGAAGATTTCACTTTTAAAGTGCCTATGAAATACGAGGAATTTCTATTACATAACACACAAAGCTTAACATAACCTTACTTCATCCCTATTTGATTTGCACCAACAAAAAAAAAACAGAAGTGGAAAGAAGACATCATCTACATATGTTCTATGTCATGATTTATAGAAACGGCTCTTTGAACGATAAGGTTATATTGTGTGACAGAGCGACTTCGAATGCAGATGCACATAAAGAGCTTTAGAAACTAACATAAGCACGGAGTGAAAATTCACTACTGTTTGTTTGGATTCCTAATGGTATCTGTTTATATTCGTAAGGATATTTGTTTGGGTTGGTAATGATAATTGTTTTTTTTTTTTTATTCATTTATCATATTTGTTTGGATTTATTATGGTATTTGTTTGAATTCACTATTATGTTTGTTTGAATTCACTATTATGTTTGTTTGAATTCACTATTATGTTTGTTTGAATTCACTATTATGTTTGTTTGTATTCACTATTATGTTTGTTTGAATTCACTATTATGTTTGTTTGAATTCACTATTATGTTTGTTTGAATTCACTATTATGTTTGTTTGAATTCATCATGATATTTATTTGATTGTCTCACCTGTATTTTTTCAGAGCCATGACCATTCTGCCTGCATCCGCCCAGCTCTACCACCATATGATGTGGGAGTGGAAAACGCAACCATTCATTTAGAAGGCAGCTTTGTAAGATTTTGTTTAGACTGCATGTTTTCTTAGGTCATAATGTTAATCTCATATAATTTCTGATTGGTATGGAATGCAAGATTCAGTTCTGTGCTCGATATAATATTAGGAAACATTGTATCTTATAGACTTTAATCTCAGTATAGGTCGTGTCCACCAGGAATTTTCTGTTTATTGATTTACTGTATGGACATTAGGATTGTCAAGAGGTTGAAAAAGCAAGCCTCTTACTGCATCTCTAGGACAACTGATATGAACTCAGGTTTTTGTTCCAGAATGTGTGAAATCTTGGACAAATGTCCATTTCAATTTATTCGCATTCTTTATAGTGACGCATGCAAAACTATTCTCTAAATAATGGCTCAGGGAGCACTAATGTTTTCAGAACTGAGCATGGTGTATATTTTCAAAATGTGATTTCTAGACTCCTCTTTAATGTGCTTTACATTGTCTGATGATGTTGATACTATTATGATAGTGGTATTTGATTTACAGTTACAGGCCCCGTAGAAAGTATTGAGTGATGAAAAATTAGTCAGCTTTACTCTTGCGTTTTTTAAAGCACTGTTTTAAAGGTTGTCAAGAATCAGATTTTCTGCTTTGCTTAACAATAATTTGTATACAATCCATTATAAGTAATGATGACGTTGATAAGGATGATGATATGTCTGCAGGCTGGAGTGACCACCTTGTATGCTTGGGTAACTGCTCTCCGGTTTGGCTCAGGAGAGATCTCGACCTACTTCACTGACATGGGAACTGTCCCTGTAAGTAGAAATAGGGTTATTCCAAGAAAATGTCATCCATACTACTGCTTTGTTAGTTAGTTAGAAGTTACTTATTTATAGAGGCACCAGCTCTTTTGCTGTTTTAGCCTCTTGATTTCACTTTGGTTGTTTCTACTTGTTTGTTCCATTTCGTATTATGCCGTGGCACATTCCTCTGGGGTCATTTTCTATCAACTTGCAATTTTAGCTTGTAGAATATCTATGTTTTGATATTAATTTCTTATAAATGTATCTTATACAAGTGTGTTTTCTCTTGGAATGGGGACATCTATGGCCGGGCAGTTCAAATCACGCTTGTGAATACGCAGAGATTTTTAGGAGTTGTTTTTAATTTTGCTCCCCATCCCTTCAGAGATTGATATTTTAATCCAATTATTGGCACGAGTATCTAATTTTATACACAAGCATTTTTAGGTGCATTTTGTTCAATGTACATGCTTTGCACAACTTGGCTGCCTGAGATCTATAAAAAAGGACTTGCTGTATAAAAGTATTTGCTACTTGAATTTATATTGATGGCTGGCAATTAATTTCACCTCGATGAGGCATTCACTGACCAAACATTTTATGTTAAAATTAAAGTTACAAATGTCTTAAAATTCTGCTAGCAACATTCAACTTCTTCAATATCTGTTTTGTATTTCTATGCATGTTTTCAATTTTTAAAGATAACCCACTGTATTTTATG
>JAUKPP010267420.1:0-11441 GCA_032273245.1 Phyllaplysia taylori
GCGCATGGAGGAATCAATTTAATCTGCCAGGTTGGAACAGTCAGAATAGGAATGAACGAATGAAGAGAGAGAGAAAGGGTGATCTTGTAGTTTCGTTTGTTAAAGTCAGGTCCGAGTATCGAGTGAACAAAGGATGAGACTGGAAGGAAACACAACATTTTTATGTTACAATTCAGAATTTCCATTTCAAATTTCTAAGCCTTGTATAACAAAGCTTAAACTGAAATAGCTCTGAATTGTAATAAAAATGCTAGGATGAGTGTTTCCTCCTGGTCTCACTCTTAGCTCAAACTACTTCGATACCCGAACTTTGATCACCAGAGAAAGACGTATTATTATTTGTCAGGGGGGAGATCCCCCCTGACCCCCACCCCTTACGATTGGTCCAGCTTTTCTTTATTCAGACTAGATCTACATCGGATTTCATTATCTGACTTGAGGTCTTGAGTGGCAACTGGAAGGAAATCGGCAATGTAAATATTTTGCTATATAAATAGTTGGGGATGGGAACTACTGAAAAAGCGCCCGAAATGGGGGATTGGCGAAAATTGCAATTGCAGCACAGAAGAAGAGACTTCACGAGATCTCTGTAGATCCATTATGGAGACAGGATCAGGGTGGCACTGCCAGTTACTGCTATTTGTAAGTATAGCAACTCAGTTTCATTTATAACAATGCATTTTAATTTGATTCTAAATTCATTCCAAGAGTCCCTCCCAATCCGTCGAATCCGAAAATTGCCCTATCCAATCCCATCGGCTCTCTGCATCACATTCACGATTCACCGAAGGCTCTTCACACCACTTTCATATTAATATTGTTCCGTGGAAGAAATTCCGACCGCGACCCCTGGTATCGATAGTGAAAAGAACATTGTAATTGATAGGCTTAAAAGGGCAGGTTTACAGACAGTGCTCATATACTCATACTCATACTCCCCTTCGAGAACTAATATGTTTTTCTGTGTGAGATAAATGGTGAAGCCTAGGGCAACTTCTTACCATTGCCAATGAATGGGAGTTTACCTCAAATCGGAGAAAAATCTTCCAGTGCCACTTTTCGGCCATTGGGACTCTTATAATATTAAATTGTGTATTAATGCGTTCTTTAGTGGGCGAAAACTGGAGCAACCTAGATATAACTTGTGGCTGTAGTTATTCACATTCCTGATGTGCCTGAATAAAAATATACATTCCTGACGCGTATGAAAAAAATATTATCCACATTCCTGACGCGCATGAAAAAAAGTATTTATCCACATCTTGTAAGGGGGGGATTCAGGCTTGTAAGTATTAGGCTAGCGAAAACGTATTCTAGTAGCCTAGCAGTCTCACCAACCCCGACATGGCACAGAAGCGCTAGAAATGGTTGTAAAAAACCGGATTTGAAATAAAAAAAAACCCAACTTTAATAAATTTTTTTCTATGTAAAATATCCGTAGTCAATCAATCCCAAAATCTCTCTTTGGTTTCTGGTACTATTTAGGCCTACAATCTGACCCTGAGTAAGCATAATTAGGACATGATACTTTGGTTTGGTTTGGTTTGGGCTTAACATCCCTTGCAACACTATAAGGTCATTTAGGGGACGGGTGACTTCGACCCTGCCTGTCAGGGCCAACCCGGGCTGAGAGGGACATTGGCCCAGCAGAAAAACGGAGATATACTCGATCAAACAAACTGCCCCACGCGGGCCTCGAACTCATGTCCTCTGCGTGATAGACGAAGCGTCTAACCATTACACCACCGCGCCGGTCATGATACTTTAAAATCATCTTTAAAAAAAAAAAGAAAAAATAAGATGTGTACAAAATTGCATAAACAGTATGACTGATGTGATTCTGTTTTTTCCCCAGTTATTCATCACTATCCTTCTGAGTTCTCTGCCTTCCAATGCAAGGTTGTGAGCCTCCTGCTGCTGGATCGCTGGGAGGATGCGCTCAGTGTCATCAACAAGGACAAGATGCACACAGGGTCAGGATCATGAAATTTCTTTTTCTTTTAATATCTGTCTTGGATTGGTAGGATGGTGAAATTAAATAGAGGTTATAATGTGAATTTATGAAAACCAGTCGCTTGGTCAGACACCTGTTTTTGAGTGAAAAACAAAAGGGAAAAAGTGTATCATTCCATGCAAATTGAGTTCTGAGTCTAGTTGGAACTTAGCCTTCCTTATAATCGTAAGGCTAAAATTCAAAAGTAATTCCTACCTAAATACTTTTAAATAATGTCTCATTTTGCCAAAATGACCGTACAGAGTGAAATGGGGCAGTAAAACCCCAACAAAATAAAAAAACCCCGAAACAACATGACCTGAATGTAGCACAACGCCCATGGAGTGTAGGGTAGACAGGAAGCCGAAACACTTAATTGAAGGGGACTCCTCCTCTTCTGAACATCTCTTCTACTGTCTGCTTGCCCACAAGTTCCCAATCTCTCAACCTCCTTGTGTTTTCTTAACAATAATCTACTGCCTCTACCTCCTCTTTGACAGGATTCTCAAATTCGAAAAGGCTTACTGTGAATACCGCCTGAACCGCACCACTGATGCCTTGTCGACCCTTCGCTCCATCACAGAACATGATACGCGCAGCAAGGAGTTACTTTGTCAAGTGGTAAGACAAGTTTGCTAGAAATGCTAATGAAAAAGTTTTATTACCTTGAAACATGTTTTTATTTTAAAATTTACTGTGATAGACCTGTCTATTCTAAGCATTGTGCTTTTTTTATTTAGTCAAAATCGGTCAACAAGTAAGAAAGTCACAGGATGTTTATGGGATGTCAAAATGTGGAGAACCGTATAAGAAAAAATTCGTAAAACGTGGACCATTTTTTGGCAATAGTTATTTGCATGTCTATTACTATTCAAGGAATTTTAATGAAACTGGTCCTCTAACAGTGTTCAGGGTGCATATGCAGGTATGGAAGTATAAAAAATGAAATCTCAATTTGAGACTTAAGAAAGCCTGGAAAAGTAGAGATATTTTATGTTTTTATCAAGAAAAAGGTATGGAAAATGAGGATTGCCATTTTTTTGTTTTGCTTGATGCTGTTACTCCAGTTGAAATCTTGTTGCTTTTGAGAATAAAAAGGGATCACCTTCTGGGGGGCTAGTTAAGGCACAAGAGACTAAAAAAGAGAATCAGGTAGAACTATGTGCCTGGCGTTTACAAATACTCGGGTAGTTGAGTCTTACTCTAGTATTTACACACCCTTTCTATACAGTATTGATATACAACCTTTTATGTCACTACAGCGGGTTCTTTTATCAATAAACTTCCAGTGAGAAAAATCCTTACATCTCTTGTGTGGAACAATAAGATTTTGTCACACTAGAAATATCACTTTTTTCTTCGTTGTGAGTGCGTTCACTATCTCATTAGCATGAACTCCTTAAATACAGAATGATGTATAATATATACACCAACATTGTTAAATTTCTGTTTTTCCCTTCCTCTTCCCCTTTCAGCTGTATCGTATAGAGGAGTATGAAGAATGCTACACCCTCTACAAAGATCTCATCAAGAACTCGGAGGTACCACCAATGTGTCTGCCTTACACTTTTTATTCATGTAGAAAAGCTGAAACTTTCCATGCTTAGGGCAAAAATGTAAAGAATGTTTTGGAAACACTTAGGGAGAAGAAGTAATGAATGTGGTTGCCCTACAAAGAGCTAAGATACACACCACAATCAACCAAAGCGTAGTGAAATTTAAATCAATTAAGAAATTGCAGCGAAACATATAATAAATTCTTATCTCTTTACTGTGTATTGTTTACCACCAACTCTGTTCAATCCTTGTGGGTCCCCTTGTATACGCTCTCAGTTGCGAGTCCCTCTTCCTCTGACCTTTCTTACATGTTGTTCACACAACTTTGTAGACAGACATTCTGGTGGAATCAAAGCAGACGGATCTGATGTGCTCACAGAACGAAACCAAGAACAGACAACATAGAGCTGGGTGGTTGGCGGGCTCTCTGGTGTTGTCCGCTCCCTCTACTTCTTTCTATGTGTTACTCCTGTCCTTATCTACTTCCAGGTGCTGAAATGATCTAAAGTGTTGATAGTGGTGTGAAACCTCAACAATAAAAAACAGAACATACAGTGTATAGTTGCAGTCAATTGTGGAGCGTACATACACATGTTTGGACCCTTCACCTTGTTGCCTATTTAGAGTGGATACCCCGCAGTAACACAATTTTTTTCATTTTTGTTTAGATGCGTCTATGGCTTGCAAATCTGTTTTCCAGGACATTGAGAATGCTCTTAATGTTTCTTGGTATACCCTTGGTACATAAAGTAATAAGTACCGGTGCTGTGGTGTAATGATTAGGCTCTTAGCCTGTCATGTAGGGGACTTGAGTTCAATCCCCAGTGCGGAGGATCTGGGGGTTTTTCTGCTGGGATTTTCCACATTCCGCCCGGGTTGGCCCTGACAGGCAGAGTCGAAGTAGCCCGTCTCTTAAATGACCTTACAGAGATGCAAGGGGATGTACAGCTGGTAATGGAAACCAAAAGTATAACCAATAGTAATAAGTGCAAAGAGTCGGCTATGGAGTTATTATTCTTAAATTGTTATTATTAATAGTAGTAGTATTAAGTCTGAATTTATCATTTCTCTCTTCAGTTTGTCATTGACACTGCTACCCTCTTGTATGACTTAACAGCGTTGCAAGGAGTGTAAAAGTAAAACCGAACCAAGCTAAACTGTTCAACAATTTTTCTTATATTTCAGGATGATTTTGATTCTGAAAGACAGACCAACTTTGCAGCCGTTATTGCTTCTCTCCAAATGTGGGATGTAAGAGACATGGTGAGTTGTCCTATTGACTAATGTCCAGGGCGTGTTTTTTATTGTAAATTTTGATTCAGTTGTAGGAGGCATATACTATTTCATGTTCTCTGTGGTCTACTCCATTAACTTATTTCTATGTGTTACTTTTGCTCATATCTACTTCCTGGTGCTAAAATAACTGGTAACCAAACCAAACTCTCCCTGCTAGGAGGTGAGAACGGAGAGCTGTCTGTGGCCTGCTAGTTGAGATGGACAAGCTGTTCAGTATTGCGACAATCAGCTTCTGTTGTGTTGTGGTTAGGCTCTTCACCTATCACATGGAAGACCCAAATTTGACCTTTGTGTGGGCGAATACCTGCATTTTTTTTGCCGAGATTTATTCCTCTCAGCTCAGATTTGGGAGATGGTTCTGCCCTTGTTAAAAATACTTTGAGTATAAAAGGCGAAAAGTCTAAAGATTACACCAGAGATGCTGGTCTGACAGAGTTGGGAGAGGGCAGTGGGGAGAGGTTGTTCTGCCCTTGAAATAAAAAAAACTTAAGATTGTCTTCTGTCTTACAATTCACTTTACTTTGAAAGTGCAAAGAATTAGCGGTTATTGTTGTTTTCACTATTCGCCCCTCCTCCACCCCATTCAAATTGCCATCTTTGAGGTAAAAACCTACTTGTGGATATTTGACATTCAGGATGATCCTGGCCTCGACGAGAGCTCATATGAGATCTGCTACAACAAAGCCTGTTACCTGATTGGCCGCGGGGAACTGGATGCCGCTATGGACATGTTGGCAAAGGCTGAAGGTGAGTGCTCATAAAGGTTGTATTTGGTTGGGGGGGGGGGGGGGCATAAGGTCCCTTTGCAACAGTAAGATCAGTCAGGGAACGGGCTACTTCAACCCTACCTGTCAGGTCCAAGCCAGTAGAAGAACACAGATTGTCTGCATGTTGGTTTGAACTCGAGTCCCCAACGTGAAAGGGGGAAAACCTAAAATACCGGTCTGACAGAGTTTGGAGAGGGCAGCGGGCAGATTTTTTTGCAAACTGGAATTTCTGTGTCATTCTTACTTTTTGTGCTATTGTAGCTTCTTAATACAATCCATTTTGCTCAACTTCATAACTTGACTTAATTTGAAGAGTCAATTTGTTTTTTTTACATTTTTTTGTTCAGTGTGGCGAAATGATGATAAGCATTCTGGTTTGGTTGGCTTTTTATGGGTTCAAATTAAACAATGCTATAACTTACAGTCAAGAGGGCACAAATGTTTTTACTTGTTTAGCCATTGATTTACTGAGCTGAAATGAAAAGAAAAGATAACATCACTACTTGGAGCCAACCCAATAATATATATTTTGCAGTTTTACACGAGATCCGGAACTATTTTTTTTATATTGTAAATTGAATTTCCAGTTTCCTCTAAGTAAGAACAAAAGTAGGAAATTTTTAGCATTGTTGCACTTAGAATGTTAAGTAGTACTGAAATAAATTGGCCCACATGTGTCTGTTTAATGCTACTCCTTTGGATTGGATAAACACCCCCGTGTTTCTTTAAAAAACTTGAATCAAATGTTATTCGGTATTGAAGGCCTTTGACCCAAATTATAGACATATTAGTTGCATCGCAGGACTTCCATATTCACTCATGACATATAAAACTGTTATTCAAGATATTTTGATAAGATGCCACTTTGATGAATATAAATATTTAAGTTATCAACAACTTGACCAGAACATCATCAGCATCATTCAACAAGTACAGTTGAACTTGCTTAAGCCACCATCTGCAAAATCAACCACTTTCCATCGACTCCTATTACTCCTAAATATATTTCTTTTTTACATTATCCCTCTGTAGGACCTGTCTAAAATGACCACTATTTTCTCGATTTTGAGTGGTCGTCTTTAACAGATTAGACTATAGTTAGGTATATTTGGAAGATGTACAACTTCTACTTGTGTTTCTTTCAGAACTTTTGAAAAGTGATCCTGACCTGACTGAAGAGGAGCTGGACGAGGAGCTGGCCATTGTGAGGTGCGTTAGAACGACAATTTTATTTATCCCAGTGGGTAAATTTGGTGTACAATGAATGATTGAAGAGGAAAGAAAATGTATCAGAGTGCCAATGTAAAGGATAACAAGTGCATCTAGTTTTGGTTACCAGTTTTACTTCCCCTGGAACATTGTTGTAAGGTCATTTAAAAGATAGACTATTTTGACTCTCGAGAGGGAAAGAAATCCCAGCAGAAAAAAACTCAAGATCGTCCGCACTCGGGATTGAACTGGGGTCTTCCGCATGACAGTCTAAGAGCCTAAAGAAATTCAGTCTTGTTATTCTATCAAGCATTTGGCGAGTGTTTGTAACATCTTCCATATTTCCCCCAGAGTGCAGCGGGGCTACATCAAGCAGTGCCAGAACAAGACTGACCAGGCCTCGCAGCTCTACAACCAGGTGCTCAAGACAAAGCCTTCGGACATGGGACTAGTGGCTGTCGTCTCTAACAATGTGGTCACTGTCAACAAGGTAACAGGGATTAAGATTTTTCTGCTTTTTTTTAGTTGTCCGAATGCTTGCTGTGACATATTTTCGTGACTGGTAGACTGAACTGTTTATTTCTGTAAGACACTGTAAAATAAATAAATTTTCAGCTTTTTTGTCAACAGCCGCTTTTATCCTTGAAGTAAGAGTGGGCTGTTTAGGCGAACGTTGTCTCCTACCTCATCAGTTTAAAGTAGCGTTTCTTGGATAATCTGAATGATAGGCCTGAAAGAGAAATAATCATACAAGTATTCTTGGTATATGTGGTGTTTTTAAAAATCTTCCTCATTTTGACGGTGCCGTATAAATTTTATGATGGTTTGTGATTGTGCTCCATTTAGGACCAGAACATCTTTGACTCAAAGCGTAAGATCAAGGCAGCCAGCGGTGACGGCCTCAAGCACAAGACGGTCTCAGCGCAGCGGAAACACATCAGTGTGAACCAGTGCCTTGTGCACATGTATTCTAACCAGGTGAGAGCTACCATTTCCTCTTTTTATTCTTTTTTGGTTAACGGAAGGGGGGGGGGGGGGGGGCAGGTTTTGAATTGCAAACTATAATAACTTTTTTGGTGGTTCTTGAGTTTGTGTGTGCATAAATTTCCTCTTCTCATCATTAAGATGTTGGAGGAACTTTTGCCAACGCTCAGTTGCTGGGGGTGTCTGTGACTGAGCGGCAGTGCGCCCGCCTGTGGACGAGGAGGTTCCAGGTTTGAATCTGTGGAGGTTCATCAGGAATTTTTCGGAGTTTTCATAGCTCTGAAGCCCATCTTATCGGAGATGGACATAAATTTCAGAGGCCCCTACTTTTAAATGACTGAGGGCAAAAGTGACTGAGCAGTAGTGCGTCACCTGTGAACGAGGAGGTTCCAGGTTTGAATCCGGGGAGGTTCATCAAGATTTTTTCGGGAGTTTTCATTGCTTCCATCCCTGTCCTATCTGAGATGCACGTAAAATTCAGAGTTCCTGTCTTGTAAATAACCTTACAGTGTTGTATGGAGGGTTAAACCAAAACCAAACCAAACCAACCTTAAATGATCGTACAGAGTTGCAAGGGACATTAAACCAAACCCACACCCCCGCAAATAAAGTGAACACTCTGTTGCTTCTAAGTCAACATTTACAGGAGAAGCAAAAAAATTGATTTTCTGCTACAATATTAATCAAGATACTACGATAGTGTGAAATTTTACCACTGTACGTTGTTTTTTTTAAATCGTCGGACTCAGGGATTTTAACAGGAGATGCACACCTTGCCAGTGCCTTGGAATATGCCAAATAGAGATTTTCGAAATAAATTGAGTATTGTCGCCTTTCATCTGCCCCCCTGATCTTAGGGTAGGTCAGATCAAACACCTGGTCTTCTTGGATAAAGACGAAAAATCTCAGAGGCCCCATGGGCACGTTGCGCACATTAAAGATCCCTTGGTGGTTGAAAATTGGACAGAGTAGGCCCAGTAAGCTGCCGCCTGGGCAGCATTCAAAATTAAATCCTACTCAAATACTTTGGAATACTTTTGGGCACCAAAATGACCATACAGATTCGATGGAGCCGTAAAACCCCAGCTAGTTTTAACCAAACCAACTTTCTCCCACAGAGTGACCAGTGCCACCAGCTGGCCAGACAGCTCAAGACTTCGTACCCCGACCTGGAGTCTCCGGTGCTGATCCAGGCAGCTCAGTTTGTCAGAGACAAGAAGGTGGACGAGGCTCTGGCACTACTCAAGGTCGGTGTCTGTTGTTTTTTAGTATATTCGTCACGTCTTTCTATGGCTTTGTGAGCATTTGTCGTGATGGTAGATTTGTATTAAAATGGAAACCTTCATGATCTTGCATTAAAGAATTCTTTTCTTTTTCTTTAGGGGAAAACATCTTAAGATCTATGTGGGAAGAGTTTGTAGTTTTATGTTACCTGCACAAATTTTCGTTCCGCAGACCAAACTTAGGATCTTTTTACAACCAATGCCCTTCACAGAAAAAAGTGTAAAGCTCTCAAGTGTTTATCTACAAAACATGTTGCCACAATAATTTGCTATTTGTGCAGCTGATGTGGACATGGTTTGTTCGTCTTTGCTGCTTTATAAGGCTTGATCAGAGGAGTTTTATTGTCCTTACATGGCACATTTCCTTGTTTCATACCATTTCAAGTGCACAATGAGACAAGAAATTAGATAGCGAAAAGTTTACAACATTAGTGATAATAAGCATTACAGAACAGGGTAAAAACTCACATAATGGACGTGATACAAATAGCATGGGGTAAAAGCAATTGATGATAGCGCTCAGTCCTACATCAGATTTATCCTACCAGATCGTTCGCTTCTGATAATCAAGAGATGAAAGTAACGTGCGTGGTCTTTCATAAAACTGTTTCTTTTTACCTAAATAATCTAACATTTCTTCAAGAATGAAAAAAACTATTGCTAGATTGCTAAAGTCAATATAATTGAGACACCAGTATCACTAGCATAATAAGCAAGCCATTGTTCTGACTGTTTCTGTGTTTCCACTGTTCCAGGAGTTCTCCAAACTGGGCAAGTCCCAGTCAGAGCGTGCCCAGCTCATTGTGGCCCAGCTCCAGCTGGCTCAAGGCAGCGTCTACCAGGC
This sequence comes from Phyllaplysia taylori, assembly GCA_032273245.1. Lineage (NCBI taxonomy): Eukaryota > Metazoa > Mollusca > Gastropoda > Aplysiida > Aplysiidae > Phyllaplysia > Phyllaplysia taylori. The sequence goes on from JAUKPP010267420.1 coordinate 9,934, forward strand.
CTGTGACGCCCTCAAAGCTCTCGGCGACCTCGCCTACTGCCCAGGCATTGTGAGTTGATGGATTGGGAGAAGTTTTATATTTTCTGTGTGCTGGTTTGGTTAGTAATACACAGAGGTGAAAATTTCCTGATAAATCCTGAAATCCAGATGTATGAACCAACCTTAATCTCTCTTCTATGTGAATCAACAGCTCTCATACAGGGCAGAACAACTGGATTTCAGAAAAAAAATTTTCTTTGCTAGTTGGCACCTCTGAATACATTCTTTACGAATGTCAGAGCTTTTAAGCAACATGATCTTTTTGCTGTTTTCCAGTTTAGTGTAAGGATGCTTGATTTTTTTTGTTATGCTTTTTAATAATGGCCTTTAACAAAGTTCATCAAATCTCTGAGAGCAGAAGTTCTCCATGTGTATTTTCTGTAACTTATTGACCTTCTCTCAGTCAATGATGTCTGTTCTAAAATAACAGAGAGTCTTGAATTGGTACATAGTCAGCATTTCTGATGTGTTTGTGTGTCTACTTCTACAGGTTTCCACTTTAGTCAACCTCTACATGAGCCAGGAAGACAAGGAGGCGGCCTCTGAGGTGCTCATGAATGCTGTCAACTGGTACAAGAAAAACGACGTGAGTGTTAGCCCGGTAGCAGAGGTTCATAGACTCATACGTCCATCTAGACTGTAGTTCAGAAAAATGCTGACTAGAGGGAAATGTTAAAAGATAATTGATCAACCTTTAAAGGAACTAAAGATGGAAGCAGGACCTATGTCCTGTCTTGGAATTCCAGGATACATCTTTGAATTAAACATTTGCAGCCAAAGTTACAGCTGGTGCAACACTTTAAGGTCATTTAAAAGATGGGTTACTTTGATTCTGCCTGTCAGAGCTAAACCGGACTGAGAGGGAGGTAACAAATCAGAAAAACTCAAATGCTCATCCAAACGTGAGCCCGAACTGACTCGGCATGTCTTCTGCTTGATAGGGGAAGAGCCTAATCATCACACCACAGGCGCTGGAAATCATGGAATGGACTGTATATGTCCGAAATCCTTCCCAGCCCAGTAAGAAGTGCTGGAACTAAAATTAAATATTAATTTATAATATGGCTAATAATATGAATGGCACTCCTTCATGGTTTTTCATCAATCATTGAAAAGCGAAAAAAGAAATGATCTCAGTTTTGTCAGAGGAATGAAATTCCATATAATCGGTAGCTTCTAAATTTGTTTTCTTTCTGCTTGCCAGCCCAAGTCATCAGCTTTGCCAATGCTTACGCGGGCTAACGCTGACTTCCAGATGAAGAATGGCAAGGCAGAGGCGGCAGCAAAAATGCTGGAGGATCTACGCAGGTAAGATGTGATCTGAATCTTTATTTGTCCTTTATGCTGGAAATTTTGGGTAACAATTTCTGTCTTGTTGCTTTCTCTCTCTGTCCGTCTGTCTGTCTGTCTCTCTCTCTCTCTCTCTCTCTCTCTCTCTCTCTCTCTCTCTCTCTCTCTCTCTCTCTCTC
>JAUKPP010267475.1:1004-11438 GCA_032273245.1 Phyllaplysia taylori
CCCCCCCCCCCCCCCCCCCCCCCCCCCCCCCCCCCCCCCCCCCCCCCCCCCCCAGAAGCTGAGCCTTTTTTTATTCTCAAAACTGGCGAGATTTCAACAGGAGCCACTCTAATTACAGCAGCAAAATGGCAATCCTGATTTTCCACACCTTTACAAGTATTTCCATACCTATACAAGTATTTCCATACCATCTTCTTGAGAAAACATAATATTTAAAATACCCCCATTTTTGCAGGATTTTTTAAGTCTGAAATTGGGATTTTCATTTTCCATACCTGTGTATGCACCCTGCCATCAAAACGCTCGACTTGAACATTCATGTTTTATCAATCAGCTGATACTTAGTTGAAAAAAGTATGATTGCAATGGGAGAAAAAAAAATGCTCTGCTCTCTTGATTTTACAGAAAACTTCCGGTTTACTCATCCATGCTTTTGTGTAGTAATAACTTGGACTGACTGGAGTTTATGGAATATTTGTTAGTAGCCCAAATGCATTGCGATGCTGTAGGGCCACCTGAAGTGGCGGGCCGGAGAATTGGTGCCAGTGGAGGGCCACCTCAAGTGACAGGCCTTATACTAAGAGTTAAACTGACCTGAAATGGCTTGATGTTCACACCACCCTTATTCTTCTTCCTCACAACCTCAATCAGCTTGGTCACACACTGGTCTGCAACATACTCCACGTGGCGACCTCCCTAGTGGAAGACAAAAGAAGAAGTTATGGTCAAAGTAGGAGCATCACATCACCTTTTTAGGAGTAAATTTCTTTTCTTTAGAGCTTCATTCCACCACCTTATATTCTGTTGACAACTTAATATTGGACTAGATCATGATTTAGCTAGAGTACGTTGGAACTCATTTTCTTAGTTACCCGCTAATACTATGACTAAAATCTTACATGAAGTCTAAGCATACAGAGAGAATAAGCAAAGACAAACTAAATGATGAAAAAAAAAAAAAAATGAATTAAGACTGAAAAGCAAACACTGATAAGAAATTCTGTATATTTTGACACTGCCACCTCCAGCAACAAGACGATGAATACTGTGTTTATATGGGTAAACGCTAGACGGAAAGATATTCATTACAAAGGATGCATGAGCCGCAAGAAGGCCACAGATTTTAAAGTGCTGATATTTAAATTCCAACACATTTTATGATTTTTCTTCATACATTATTATGCTGTCGTTGCTTTTATTGCTGCCAAATAAACATTAAATAATAATTTAAACAGATTATACTATATGGCACATAAAAAGTTCACCTTGGTTGTAGCAATGCTGTTGACAAAGCTGACTTGCTGAAATCCTTTGTCACTCTGTGTGACTGCCACTTCCCATCGGTCATTCACTGCCTCATAAATGACTTTGAGTGGGGCCCCCGCTTCATCTGTTTTCTCTTTGATGTACAAATCCACATAGTCCTTGAAGCCTTTGACCTAAACACATAAGAAGAATATAACATAAACATAATTCTAAAATTAAGGAAAAAAGAAAAGTAAAAAAAAAATATTTCTAAAATTAAGAGCCCAAAATGAATTTGCAGCAGGGAGATAAACATTACACTCACACCCACCATATCACATTTTACAAAGAAGTTAATTGCCTCTTAACATTGATGGTAAATGTAATGAAGTCCTACAAGAAAGCAACACTGCATATTTAAAACTTTCAAAGTGAGCAGTCGACCATAACAGAGTCTGTTGGTGCTGACAAACAATGATGCAACGTTGCAATAAGGACATAAGAATGGCAGGATTTAGTCACAAGCTTGCAATGCAAAAGAACATTGTCTTTGCAGTCAAATGGTACAAATATAGTAACATACAATGTCTTTGAATAATCTAGGCAGTTAACTAGGCCATTTTACCTCCATCCTTAACTTCAAGACCAAAAAAAAAGGAAATTACCTGACAAAAAAGTCAAAATACTTACTGGCAAGCGCTTCCCATTGAGGAACACTTTGACACCTTTGGAACTGGCTGCAATATCATATGCTCTGCGAGTGAACAGAGCAACCACATCTGGTTCGAGCTTTTCCATCTTGAATTTGGACAGGTCAGGGTAAAAAGTCACAGAGGTGAAATCCGATTCTTTTGAATCAGTAATTGTGGGCTCCTTTGTCTTTGTCATGTTTTCTGTCCATGTCTGAGGAGAGAATGGATCAATTTGATGTGATCAGAATAATAGATAATTTCCGGGAAATAAATGATAATACTATAGCTTTGATTTTCATTCATATTTTCCAAAGATAACAAAGAAAACAAAAATTGAGAAATTATAACAATATTAAGTAAAAAAAAAACACCACCCAGTGTCATTTCCTCTAGCTAAGAAATATTTCGGGTCATAAGACAAGGTAAAAAAAATACAGATTCCCAAACAACCCTACATACGTTAAAACCGAATGTAAATTTACACAGAGAGGGAATTTGGCAAGCATTGGAGTAATCCTGGGAAGGACTATAATATAACACATTATAAACATACCTGCTTGAAAGCTCTCTTGTACTCTTTTGCAGATGTCTCCACAATGAATTTGGTACTGAATATATTGCAAAGCTTTGCACCATATCCATTTCTTCCACCTGAAAAAGAGGGAAAGAAATTAAGATTTTCCAACTACACAAAAATAATCATCTACTCAAGGACAAGAAATGCATTATTGCTACGACCAGCTTCAATGTCATACTAATAAATGTACAATTTTATTATCCTGAATATCTTGCCAAATAGATTGAGCACAACAAAAAACCTATTACTGTGGATACCACTCTGATGTGTAAAGAGAAAGAAAAAAAAGCAGAATGATCAGAGCACAAAGACAAACATACTACATTTACACCGATTTCACATCTTCAGCAAAGTCAGTAGCTTTTTCTGTTTTCTCAAACAAAGCAAACATTGCCAATCCAAAGACAGACACCTAACAAAATCAACAAAATAATTTTATCACCAGTGTCTAAAAAATTAATTAAATAAAAGAATTTCAACACAAAATACAGTACGAAAAATTTAACTTAAAATGAAAAGAGCCCTTACCTGTCACTTTTTTCTCACTGTCATCATAGTTACTGGATGTGAGGAGGTGGCCAAAAATCATGGTGGGGACATACATTTTCTCACTCTTGTGCTCCACAACAGGAATGCCTTTCCCGTTGTTCCAGATTTTTATTTTGTTGCTCTCTCTGTCAGATACAAAAATATGTCCATGAATGTTTAATTCTGTCAGATACAAAAATATGTCCATGAATGTTCAATATCTAGGACTTGGTTGGAATACCGAGAAACAATCAAAGATTTGTTCTAATAGCAATAGTATAACAATGACTTTGTGAAGACAATGAGCAATTTACGTAGAGCTACATTTGACAAAAATCATTAAGTAAATAATGAAAAAAACATTAACAGACACAACCAGTGCTTCCAACAGACAAAGCTACAAAGTAAGGAAAATGCCGGGGGTCTGGGGGCCACACAGGCACCCATCAGGGTCCAGGGATAGAGTCCAGATGGGGGCTCAGGGGGTGAAGCCCCCTGCAAAAAGTGAAAAGTTGTACTTGTACTTTAGGAGTGCTGAAAATTGCACATCAGCGCCCCTTTGCGGAGCTTGAAACCTTCTATTTTTTCCACCATAGCTTGAAAAACTTTTATATTTCACATACACCTAAAACACTGTATCAATATTGAACACCTGAAAGGAAGAGAAGTTTTGAGGAAAGAGAGAGGAAATTGTCATCACTTGTTTCTTCATGATATTTATACTGGCCTTGCTGACAATGTTTTAATATTTTCAAGTTGTCCCTTCCCACTGCCACTATAACTGAGTTTGTCATCACAGTAGCAGTATGCAAACCCGGCAATGTCAATCTTGACAATATGCTCACCCAGAGTCCCAGAGTGTACTCCACTTTTACGTTGGAGACTGACTTCCCCAGAGTACCACTTCCAAGACCACTTATCATTCTTTATCTCTAAGTCAATTTCTCTAAGAATAATAGTGCCAGCGGGAAATGACAGATTTTCACCAACATTGCAGACGTAAAAGTTCTGCCGAATCACCATTACTTGGCGGTAAAAAGGAACAATGGGCAATAGCGTGGAGAATGTGCAACCCGGCAGGCTACTAATATAACGATCGTAGATTGCCAAGTGTTTCCGTAAGTCTGAGTGTTACAGTAAGTATCCATACCAAAGCGAGTATGGAGCTCTCTACGGAGCAAATTGTCATTTACAGATATAGCAGGTGTGACCAGGCATCAAATACGGAACATGGGGAATTTACAGATTTCCGTAAAAATACGGAAGATTGGAAGCAATGACAACGCATAATATGAGATTGAACAAACAAAAATTTGCTGAGAATAACATTTCAGTAAAAAAATTAGAGAAATAACTAGACATTACATTTAAAACAAAGACTTTTTCTTTTATAATTTACTACAAGAGTAAGGGACATGAAATGACAAAAATAATTTTCTGAGAGGAAATGCTCCAAAACTGGGGCTTACATGATACACCGCTTCCTTAATAAATTTTTTTTTTTCACTAACAACTTATTTACACATGCTTAAGGAAGTCAAGAAACATCACAAACAGGGGGTGCACTTGTTGTAATTCTTAAAATGGGTACACAGAAATATAGATGAAATACTTTACTTAATCGTGATCAACTATCATACTTACGGATCAATTTCAATTTTCATGCAGTCCATCTTTGGGTCCCTTTGTTTGTTATCAGCTGCATTTACTATAGATTGAAAGTGATAAAAAACAAAACGTTAGAATACATTTCTTATGATAATATGATTTATATTTATACAGGGTGTTTTTTATAATATTGATCTATTCTAAACTTTAATAACTAAAAAACAATGCATGATAGAAACATTCTGTTTTCAACCGATTAATCCTCATCCATTTAATTTTTTTCTGGTACCAAAATCAACCGAATCCAAGAACCCACTGCGCGACAGCGCCAGTTTGCGTGAACAGACGCTGATTTTTAGCGCTCAGAAATGACGCTAATCTTGCACACTAGTGCATCTTGTGCGTTTACAAAGCAGATCGCGCGCCTGCAGCCCCAGGGAAATTCCAACTCTGCACAGCGAAAAAAGCACCATCGAAGAGTCAGTCAGAACTTGGTATCCAAATTTGGTAGAAACTGGTTATGTTAATTACTATGACAACAAAGATAGTAAGAACTGGATTTGCGAAGTGCATGGTGCCCGATCAATGAAAAAGACGACTTCGTTAATTTGATACCACCAGAGACATCCATTGTTTTCTAATCTCAAACGATAAAACACAAAATTCTTTTTCGTGAAATATGAAGCCAGAAGTTGATGGACATTATGCCTTGTAAAAAAAAGTTTTAACAATCATTTTATTGCTGTAGGATGTTTTCTAGAAATCCTCCTCTTTGGTAGACCAGTGCGCTTTTTTGACGCCATGATCTAAAAAGGGCCTTGTTCCATTAGCTCCTTTTTAAAAAGCCGTCTCTTTCAACATAATCTTATCAAGTACCCCAGACAAAACTTAAAGGGCCAGAGAAGGCTGTGCAGAAAACCGTTTACTTTGATCTCTTAACGTTTTTTAGTTATTCCAGTTAAGAATCGATCAATATAAAAAAAACACCCTGTATATAATATTATGATCTGTGTTGGTTCACCTGCACCAATGCAGGTGACCTCACTGATTGTCCACTGTCGCCTCATCACTGGTTTGTAATGTGTAGGACTAGTGTTGTATGTCTCTCTCTCTTCCCTCCCCCCTTCGTTTCCTTGTCCCTGCCTCTCTCTGTGTCTTTGTCTCTCTCCTCATCTCTTTTCTCTTCTGTCTTTCTCTTGCACTCTATCCTCCCCTCTCCCCTGTCTCTTTCTCTCTCTCTCTCTCTCCAGCGCCTCACAGCGCTCCCTCTTCCTCCCCATGGGGCTGTCCCCATCTCTCCCACACTCTCCATCCTCTCCTCTTCCTCTCTCCCATACTCTCTCCTTCCTCTCTCCCGTACTCTCATCTTCCTCTCTCCCATACTTTCATCTTCCTCTCTCCCGTACTCTCTCCTTCCTCTCTCCCGTACTCTCATCTTCCTCTCTCCTTCCTTTCTCCCGTACTCTCCTCTTCCTCTCTCCCGTACTCTCATCTTCCTCTCTCCCGTACTCTCATCTTCCTCTCTCCCGTACTCTCCTCTTCCTCTCTCCCGTACTTTCATCTTCCTCTCTCCCGTACTCTCATCATCCTCTCTCCCGTACTCTCATCTTCCTCTCTCCCGTACTCTCATCATCCTCTCTCCCGTACTCTCATCTTCCTCTCTCCCGTACTCTCATCTTCCTCTCTCCCGTACTCTCATCTTCCTCTCTCCCAGGGGGCGTGCTGGCTGAGCGGTAGTGCTTCTGCCTACAGACGAGGAGGTTCCGGGATCACCAGGATTTTTTCGGAGTTTTTATGGCTTCGACCCCCGTTCTATCGGAGATGGACGTCAAACCCAAGGCCCGCCATATAAATGACCTAACAATTTTGCATGGGGCGTTAAACTAATCCAAAACCAACCAAACAAAACTCTCTCCCCTCCTCTCCAATTTCTATCTCCTGTGCTCTCTCCATCCGCTCTGAGTCAAACTCATCGACAACAGCTGGACTGGCGGACGCATCTCTGTAGTCTGTCACTGACAGTACCGGCGCTGTGGTGTAATGGTTAGGCTCTTCGCCTTGCATGCGGGAAGACCCTGGATCGATCCCAGGTCGAGGACGATTTGGTTGTTTTTTTTCAGCTGGGATTTTTTCCCTCTCAGTCCGGGTTGGCCCTGACAGGCAGGGTCGAAGTAGCCCGTCTCTTAAGTTAAATGACCTTACAGTGTTGCAGGGGACGTAAAACTGGTAACCAAACCAAATCACTGACAGTGTCAGAGTGATGACACGCTCGTCTCGCAACGTCCTGGGTTCGAATCCCAGAGGATTGACTGGGGATTTGGGGTATCGTAGAAAAATGGGACTTGGGCAGCGGAGCCGTCTGGCAAACAATTTCCCCGTGTTTCCACGGAAGATATACCAAAAATACTCAACTGAAAAACAACGCATTATTCGAGTGTTATGTCATGGTGGGCGTTTGTAAATATTACGGTTACCATGGTGATGTCAACGTTAATGACATCACAGAGCTCTATAACGGCGTATCGCGGCCAGAGATCTGGTGATGTGGTGGCGCTAATGTCACCTCAAACGGCTGCCTCCCGTACACATCTGTTGTCATCTCAATCTAAATCTCACTCGTCCACGCGGCTCGAGACTGCAGCGCTCTAGTGAGGGGTGCTGACAAAATGCGTTACTTCTCGGATTTTAGTCATGGACATGATATTAATATATACATCAAATTAACGGGCTTTTCGAGGCCTACAGGTTGGTGACAAAATCATGTTGATATTGTTAACCAGTTTTGAAATATATAAAGGATTGAAAGATGGGAGATAAAAATGTAAAATTTTCAGGTAATCCAGATCAAAGTTTCTTCACATATTTTGAGCTAATATCCTTAAAAACCAACGTTTTCTCTATATGGAATGACAAAAGACATATTTAACTTAAAGAAAATGGTATTGGTTGAAAACTGACAAAGTTTACCCCAGTATCGGTTTTTGGCCGATTGCGAGAAGCAACTCATTTTGTCAGCACCCCTCACCAGGCAGTGTTACCGATTTTCCGGATAAATTTGGAAATCCAGATATATCTGGACCAATCGCCTGTCCATTCCACAACACCAAGATCCATAAAAAAAAATCGGAAGAACCATAATATCGTAGGGCCTACTACAAATGGGTATTCCCGATACTAGGCATAAAAAACGCTCATCGAGACCGCGACTACGACAGAAGTAAATGGTGGACAGGAACCTATCACTACTATCTAACCTTTTTTGCGACGTCACTAGATATGGATTGTACTTACCGATATGTATTATATCTATTCTGTGGTCTGTTCTAAATCTAAGCAATTATTCACCAGCTTTTAAGCAGGGCAGAATAACTGGATTTCCGGATGTTTTTTCTCATCCAATTGGCGCCTCTAATCACCAAATTGATGACACCCGGGTGCGCCTGACCTGGGCAGAGATAACTCACCAGACAGGCCTACACCTGGATTGCGCAAACCTGTGGCCACATGCATGTAACACGTGTAGACTTAGTTGGTCGTACGAACTAGTCGGTCATAGCTACTAAAACTTGGTGTATTTTGGATGATTTTGGCTCGCATGAAATTTGGCCGCTACGCACGGTGTAAGTCTTGTTAGTAGAAGTTACCCGCTGGCGTAAGTTCGTGGGCGATTTACACCCGGTGTAAGGGAATTTACGCACGGTGTAGGCTTACGAGTGTTTCGTGCATCTGAAAACTTCTTTTACATCTAGGTGCAGCGTTCAACGCAGTCGTACGGGGGAGATAGGGAGGGTACAGTACATCAAGTGCAGATTTGTACAGAGATAGCCTACGTCTGATTAATCTATGTGAACGCTTAAACTCCACAACCCTGAGGTAACTACAATAGAACCCGCGTCAGTCGTGATTTCTGGGACTGTTGAAATCACGTCAAATAAAAAAAGAGAATTTCGACTTAAGTGTATATTTTTGTTTTGCTACCAAGGTAGTATTTTTGGGGGCAAATTTTATATGCTGCTTGTGACGATTTGCTGAAAATTTTCCGCAAATTGTGGCGTTTTGCGGCAAATTTGTGAAAAATTAGTGCAAATTTCAGCCCCCAAAACACAGACCACAGCTTAAAGGGACGTCGATGTAGTAAATAAAGAAAAAGTTGGGAATTCTAAATCGTATCGACTTGAGCCAAATGTCGAGTAAAAATACGTCGGGATATACGGGTTCTACTGTAGTAATACTGACGTACACACCTACACAGACACACATGTGCACAAACAAAGTTGGGTAAGACGCAATAAAACTCGGCACGTGACTCACTGAGCCGTGACCGCCCCGCACAAAACTGGACCAGGTTGTGGTCAGCCCGTCCCTGTCGTTTGAGTTTCAGTGCAAGACTTGAGCCTGATGCCTGTTTCCTTCGCGCCTCCTCGTGTGATGTGTGAGTGTCACGCGTACTAGAACTTCTCTTAGTGATAGTGCTCCTGAAGCGTCGCTGTATAAAGTGAGTGTCTTTGTGGGAAGTATGTGTTGCGCGTAGCCTACTTTTGTTTTTGTGTTTTTCTGGAGCTTCGCTGTATTAATGCGAACGTCCTCGTGCAATGTTTAAGCGTCCTCATGTGATGGATACCGGTATCTGAAAACAGTAGACTTTTTAATCTGGTTAATGTTGATTGGCAATCCAGTTTCCATAGCGGAGGCTGCTGCTCCATGCAGGTCCTCGAGGTTCCCATAGAGTTTTGGGACGCCTTTCCTTGGGTTGGGCCAGTAATCTCTCCTGGTTGCTTCTTACGTTTGGCAGATAAGAAAATGATTTGTTGTTTGTCTGCGTGTGTATATGTGTGTGTCTGTGTGGGTCTTTTTGTTACTGTGTGTATGTATACGCTCATTGTAGGCAGATGCAAGTCACCCATCACCTCCATCACTTCCATATCTGTCACATTCTGTTGTTATCACGGATAATTCCTTTTCTGAGCACGAAACAGGCCAAATAAGCCCAAAGAGCTGGCGCCTCCGGACTTACACTGCCCCCACCCCCAAACCATCCTCCCAGGTATCAAACACAGACCGCCCGTGACGACCGCAGCGACAAACACTGGTCTACAGGACTAGAAATCAACAGCCAAACATCCGGGGAACAACAGCGACAGCAGAAAACAGTAAGCGCAGTGAGTAGAGACAGCAGGGAACAGCAACAGCAGCGAACAGCAACAGCAGCGAGCAAAGAAAACAGCGAACAGCATCAGGATCGAGCAGAGACAACAACGAACAGCAACAGCAACGAGCAGAGACAGCAGCGAAAAAGCAACGGCAGCAGCAGTCGAGTTATAACTTGTACAGGAAGTTCGCCATCTTGGATCTCGGTGTTGCCCGGATTTAGTCCAATCCCTCCGGTCGTGAGAGTACGGAGCTGTTCTGTAAGTGTGAGCGCGGAAGACGAGCATGACGGGGTTGGCGCAGAGCGGCGGGGCGTGGAAGGCGTTGGGTGTGTCAGTGAGTTGTGTCCTTACCTCACTGTCTCTTGTTGTTGGTATAGTTGTTTTTATTGTTTTTGTGATGGTGGTGGTGATAGCATAGTGATTGACGATGATAGCATTAGATGATGATGATGATGGTTTTACACGGTTTGTATGATGGTGATGATAATAATGACGACGATGACGATGATGATGATGATGATGATAATGATGATGATGATGATGATGATGATGATGATGATAATGATGATGATGATGATGATGATGATGATGATGATGACGATGACGATGATGATGATGATGATGATGATGATGA
>JAUKPP010267486.1:0-21428 GCA_032273245.1 Phyllaplysia taylori
GGAAAGGGGGGGGGGGGGGAGGGAGAGGCATCTCACAAACTGAACCTCTCTGCGTCTCGTTTTTTACACCTCCCCAGCCCCTACCCATACCTCTCATTATCTTTCTCCCTACCCCCACTCACCCCTTCCATTATTCTCTTCCACTACTCTCTCTCCATCATTTTTCACATTGATATTCTCCTCCTCCTCTGTGCATCTCTCAACCACCACCCTCCACATTAATCTTCCTCACCCACCTCTCCGTATCTTTTTACCATTCCCTCCCTCCATCCATCCTCTTTCTCAAACCTAACGCTCTCCTCTCCACTCCTACCAAAAGTTCCTCTTTCTCCTCTTATCTCCATACCCCCTCCCTCATCCCTTCCCCAAATTATCTCCCTCCACCTCCGCCCCCCCCCCCCCTTTCACCTCCTTTATGTCCGGACCAATCTGTATAAAACTTTACTTTGACGCGCCCTAGTGTCTAGTGTCCACCGATTTCCCTTGTAACAGGCATCCGAATTTCCTCATTCATTCTGTGAAGCGGAGCAGAGATGTGGCGTGAGATGGCGTTTTCTCGGCTATCCCGATCCTCGCAGCTGTCAGATCCCGGGCGGGGAGAACTTGCTGGTTCGTTGAGCTGATTGGCTCTGAGAAAAACCCGGCATAAACGGATTTGTCCGACACGAGCAGGTCTATTTGTTACGGTCCGTCTCCGATTCCAAGTCGGCAGGGATGCCAGAATAGAAGAGGGGTGGTGGTGGTGGGAAGAGGGAGGGGAGGAGGCTTCTTTGCTCTTTGGAGTTTTAGAGCACTATCGGCACTAAACGATCATTTGGGAAGAGGGAAGGGGGCGAGGAGGCTTTTTTGTTATTTGGAATTTTAGGGCTCTATCGGCACTAAACGATCATTTCAAAGTTTGGAACCAAGTGGTTTGCACAAATTAGTCTCCACCAAATACATACTTGGCTGTACTTTCCTTGGTTCATAGTGCTGGTGACCCGAATAAATTGAAGAATTGTAAAATTAATTACTCACATACGATGCTATCATGGAATGTAGCATATATCGAGTACTTTTCAGTTTTAACTTGTTTAGGACATCCCAGCTCGAAAATAATGATTACATGTAGGCCTTCTTAGAAATACAAGGAGCAGCCAATGGTATAGGCTAGACACGTCCGTCAACTACCCACGGCAGAGACTAAAACAGCCAAAGATGCTGGCGCCTCTTTCAACAACTAACTTAAAAATATTTTAAAACTAAAAGTAAAAGGAGAGGTGAAGAGTGAGGATACAACGTCGAGAGAGAGCGGAGGAGGAAAATTTGGTTGGGTCTTTAGTTTTACGTTCTTTGCAACACTGTTAGGTCAATAAACTTTAGAGACAGGCTATTCTGCCTGTCAGGGCAAACTAGGGCTGAGAGGAAGGCATCCCAGCAGAAAATCGCAGATCATCCATACGAACTTGGGTCTTTTGCGTGATAGACGAAGAGCCTAACCAATACACTACAGACGCTGGTGAAGGAGGAAAGGAGTGGAGGGAGAGAGTGAGGCACAAAGAAAACGATTTGAATCCGGCGTAGTCGAAATCTTGATTTTCATGTGGCGTACAGTATGAATAAAAGGAAACCAGGAAATCCCCCAGACCATAGACCAATCTACTGAATCTCTAGAAATGCTTTGTTTCTAATTAGCCTTCATGCCCTCTCCAACGACAGGGTTCAGGACACATTCATCGCGTGTTTTCATCTTACTTTATACGCCCCTTCTAACTTAACACTGTACAGTCATTTTAGAGCGGACTACTTCGACCCTGAGGCTGTCTTTTAGGGTCAACACGGACACATCACCCCAGCCGAGAGACAGAGATGCTCATACGACGTGGGGATCGAACCCCGACCTCTGCTTGAAGGGACGAAGAGTCTAACCATCACATCACAGATGCAGGTTGAGTGAGATGCAATGCGGAAGAAAAATCTTTAGGGTACACATACTTATGAGCTTGTTTTCACTGACGTCCTGAACGAACGATAAACCAGTTACTTGTGTGACTTCGATCGTTTGTTTGTTGAGATTTTACGGCACTTGTGACACTGTATGGCCATTGAAATCCAGAAAGTAGATTAGGACAATAGGGACACTTAACTTGAAATACGTAGTTTGAGGATACCCCACTAAAGTGCCCGTCAATCACCACCTGTGTGACTTACAGCACAGCATACTATCGTTGTAATTCGAGTACGGATCGTTATAAGTTGGTTGATTTTATACGCCTTGCAACACTGCACGATCATTAAAGTTAAAGACGTGGGCTTCCACAACCTCCACCCCCCTGCTAAAATTGACACCAATCTCCCAAGTTCCGTTGAACTCCATTAAAAATATACTTGCGAATCTCCAAGGATTCAAACCCCGAGACCTCTGCATAGTATGCGATGATTTACCACTCAGCCATAAAAGCAAATAATCGTTAAAATCCTTTTATTGTGACATATACAGCAGTTGAAAAAAAACCTATCCACAGCATAATTCTTTTGTTGCAATGTGAGCTCTCTCCTTGTATGATGACTCAAGCCACAGCTGACCGGCGTCTATGAAGCAAGAGTTATGCTCTTTGCCTATAACGCAGAGGAAGGGAATTCAACACACTCATGAAGCATTTCTCTATATCGAAGATTAGCCCAGCTCTGTCTGTCTACTGGGATGTAGTGTACCTTCCAGCCCAGGTTGGGCCCTGGCAGGCAGAGTCAGTCTAAAGCATACAGTAGAACCTGCATAGGTCGTCATTGCTGAGACTATTGAAATCACGTCGAATTTAGAGAAAGTCAACTCAAGTGATGTTGATGTATAAAAAAAGTAAAAGTTGGGAATTTCAAATCATGCAGACTTAAGATGAATGTCGAGTTAAGAGTTCAGATACGTGAGTTCTAATGAGATTAAACTAATTATAAGAAAAACACATTGATATTCTTTTTTATTTTTTGCAAAAACAATTTATTCTTCAAAAAGAAAATCGGGGTGAGAATTGGGAGAAGTAAATATGGGCATCTATAGACATGTATAATAATAACAGATTATGTACAAAACTTTCAAGAAAGGAGATAGTTCAACATCATATCTATATCACAATATTGCCTCTCTTGGACTGATGTGACGCTCAGCCTCAGACTTTCACACTCGGCAAATCTGGTTTAAGAATTATGTACAATCTATCAGTGGTATCAGCCTTCACGTAATGGACTACTCACCAGATCTGACTAAATGAACACATGTAATGCAATCTATCAATTTGAATAACGCTGTTGTCAAGCCCTCTTTGTACAATGGTGAATGGATGAAACAAATAATGGTGAACAGATGAAAGAAATAATCAGGATACATCAACATTCGTGTCGTGAGACTTCAGCGTATGGAACAGTCACACTCTCACTAATACGAGTGTATAAATCACTTGCTGAATTTTGATTAATTTTCTAAAGCAACAAGATGGAAATGAATAATCAAATGGCACACACTATCAGGATACTCCAACCAAAATCACTAACATGCATTTGCATTCACACTCCATACTGTGGGTGAAAGCAAACTCATGGGCCTAAACCTCAAATATAAATTTCTGATGAATGAAAACCTGCGAGACAATGACCACTTATTGGCAAACCTGAAAGTAAAAACCATTTAAGTAGACACATGGATAAGGAATTGAAGTACCGGTAAATAAATTCTCATTGTCTCTCAGCTAAGCTTAACATGACGACCCCTGATTTATCACTGGATAATGCCACACAATAATTCCCTTTCGCCTGTAAGCTACATCCTCATGTTAACTCAAACCGTCAGACGACTGACAAAATTTTCAAAGGCCGGCATGCTTTTGCCCATGCTCCACACGTACGCATACACACAACCATCAACAAAAAGGCTGTTATGGGAGATTACCATTGATGTGAAATGGTGCAAGGATTTTTATGATGAAGACAAAATTTTGTATCCTTGTTTCCTTCTTTTTTATACACAAACACACAGCATCAGTAGAGATACTCACAACATAAAGGCAAATAAGTATTTTCGATCACACTCCATGTACAAAGCTATTTATACAACCACCATCACAAAAAAAAATTGTTTATGGCAGATTGTGAAAAAACAAGAAATAGTGCCAGAACTTCCATTTTGATAAAATGACAATTTTTTTATTTAGGTAATTTTTGTTTCATGTCTTCTTTTCAGGTACAAGAGAACATGAACAAAAGTTGCCATAAGGTTACAAGATCAGAAGTGAACAAATCGACTCAATGACCATGCTGACCATGTATAGAGTCAGAAAAACACAAAAATTTTAGTTCACTCCTGACATGGGCTGATAAGACTGACAACAGTCTGAAATCTCTGAGTGTATCTTGACTAAGGATTACAATGTACATACAACCATATATTCATATTCGTACATTTTCTTTTCACAAATCAGAGGAGCTAAAGGACCAAAGAGAAAAAAAAATCCAGAAATCCCGATATTCTGCCCAGCATAATAAGATGTTGAATTGAATAATTTTATGAAGAGCTTTATCACAAAATGCGTTATATGCTCAAGGGAAGAAACTGATAAAACTACAGTTTACTGTCTTTAATTACCAATGTTTATGAAGAATAATTGTATGTTGATACTATGACTCTAAGAACAAATAAAGTGCTTTGTGGGCTTTTTTGCAGCAAAATGGTTCTTGACTATCATTAGTTTTCAAAAGTTATATAACGGAATGAAAATTTTCTTTTGCATATTACGTGTTTTGTGATGAAGCGCTTCATATGATGGACACAGGATTGGTTAAAAAATAAAAATTTCAGGATTTTACTGAAAATTGGCACCTCCGATAAATGCTAGCTAAGTAGATCTCATTTTGCCCCCATTACATTTTGTTTAGTTTGGAAGGGTTCTGACCTAAAATAAAAGAAATCGGTGTCATACTTGTTGATTTCAACAGCAAAGAAGTATAAAATCTGGAATATGATCATCTAAAAATTGACGGCAGGGGGCAACAAGTCGACAAGCGCCATTTTGCAATTTTACAGGAGAGTACAAAAACTTTCTCATTTCCACAATAGTGACAGTAGCAATGATGCCCTGTCAATATGTTGCAACTTCAGTTTTATTAGTTGTAGGGAGCTCATATTTTGACACAACGTAAGCATTTACTTTGATATCTATATATTCTAATTCACAACAATAAAAAAGATTTTTAAAAAATTGACACTTGTCGACTTGTTACCACGAAGCCTCCGAAATCACTCTGTCCATTACAAATGAAACAGCAAGACAATAAGTCAGTATCAAAGCTCAACATGTTGGTTCTAACAGCAATGAGCAGCAACTCATCTGATCACTAGTCTACAACGTATAGATCAAGTTTAGTATTTCAGAGCTAATAGTTTATCTTTCCAACAATTTTTCAAATGTGCGACCAGTCCTAATGAGTCCAAAGTTGCAATTTGTCCATGCAGAGATATTGGTACCACCTGAGAGCATGTTTGTTTCCCTTTCAAATGGTGTTTAGTTATCTCGTTAGTTCAATTTGGTACTGAGATAAAACTGTTTAATTTTGTCAAAATCCACACCCTAGTGAAAACAGAAAAAAATGAGAAAAACAGCTTTATAGTTGTTCAGTGTGTTGTTGAAATCTGTCACATAGCAAACACTCATCTAAATCTTAAGGCAGAAAATTATTGGGTTTTCCCATGTGTCTACAATCTAAACATTCAAACCTGAAAATAGTATCAAGTACACCAATAAAACAAAATCTGCTTTGGCACACTCAAACTGACTTTGAAGGGCTTTTTCTCCACTTCAGGATCTGCAACTTGTGACTTATTCGGACAGAGCCTAAGACATAACTTCAAAACAAAAACATCTTGTATGAAACATTTATGACAAATAAAGCCTACGTTCTGAGGATTTCACAACTGCGAGACAGGCAGGCAGAGAATCCAAATCACAGTTACACGGCTTGAGACTCACCAACAGATGGCACAGTGAACAGAGGTAGAAAACATTACGCAAAGCATGCACTCTCGGAGAACTAACCAAAACAAAAACAAATCTCGGAGAATACACGCCTTTCATCATCAGGGAACCTCCAACTAGAGCTATATGATTCTCAGATGAACTTCAGCCTCAAACATACCCCTCACCCCCTCTTAAAAAACAAAAACAACAAACAAAGAAGCAAAATAAACAAACCAAAACCAACCCCTTAAAAACCAACCCACACTCGCAAGCAACAACAAAAAATTTATTTGATATGTTTTTGAAAGACAAAGTTTGCAACAAAAGAGTATGAACTGTTTTGTTGCTAATTATGCTGTAAGTTCAGAGGATGAAAGTGAGAAATTTCTGAATTATCAGTTTGGTTAAAAATATTTGAAGTTCTCACCATGTTTTGAATGTCATACTAAAGACTTGAATGAGCATTGTGAACTTTATCTATCTGTTGGTGGACTGACCCTTCTGTTACCAATAATTCTGATGGGAGAAAACAATCTAATCTTACATTCACTGTTGAACAATGTGTCTTGAAGCAAACTCTTTGTATGTCTTCACCCTCACAAAAACATTCACTATTTTTTTTTTTATACCAAGTCAAATGAATAAAAACAATTACCATACACAAAAGCGCTTCAACATTTTTTAGAAAGAGGCAAAGCATTAAAAAGCGTGTATGATATCAGCACCTTCAAGCAAAGCACAGGTCAATTTCTGATATATGACAACAGAAAAAAAAAAGATTGGAATGGCAAACAGGGGACCTTCAAGTTTTTTCAAGAAAATTTGAAGCTCTAGACAATTGTCTGTTTTGTTGTTTGTTTGGGGTTTTACGGCTCCATCAACGCTACAAGGTCATTTAGACGACAATTGTCTACTGATGGCAGATATAATACTTCAAAAACATTCTTTAGAGACCACTTTATTTCCAGCCCCACACTTGAACCAGAGTGATCCACGCAGTATTTCATATCATCCCAGCCACTTTTCCCCTTGATGTGTCAGTGTGAAATTTACTACCTTTTAAAAGCAAATACAATCATACCTAATCCGGGCGACCCCTGTGCAAAGAAACAAAAAAATCCTCACCAGATCCAAGGGGAAACATTTTGGGGAAATAAATCATGACAAAAAGGGTCAATCAACATTGTGCAGACGATACATTTGTGCACTAAACAACTTGCAATACCACAATACAAATGTATTGAGACTATGATATCAGGTGCTTGTCAAAACAAAGCGAATTAAATATTTGAGTTTTTCCTTTTTGTCAGGCGATTTCTACCATGAATGCTTTTTGTATCCTAACAAACTTTACATATCCACTGAAAAATACATCTCACAGTGAATTCTCCAGCACATTTGTTTAAGGAAAATATGTGCATTTTGAAAGCCATCAAAGATTAATTGGAATTCTCCCACTAATTTCCCTTCTGACAATGGTGAATCCAACTATATAAAAAAAAAAAAATGTCCGGAAGATGGAATGTGCCAACTTTAATAAGATATCAATAATCAAGACATCCCCAAATGGATGAGCACCTAATAGTTTTCCCTTTTTATCTATTATTCTCATTACATTTGCATATGATCTTGGGAACATGATGACAACTGACAAGTGTTGAAGAGGTGAGAAGCTGTACAGAGAAAGCTGGAAAAGAATCCCAGGGGAATAAGTGCGCATTAAAGACAACAACATGAACTATGACCTCTGTATCCTGAGGTACTCCATCAAGTCTGTCACATCCTCTCCCTCCTGTGGTATGTCTGGTGGGCTTGAAATGCTTGCACCGCCTATGGAATTGTTCACTTGCGTGAGTCTCGATTTCACCGGAGAGCGTTGGGCGTCTGCTCTCCCGGATCTCGGAGGGAAGCCGTTTCTGGCAGGACCGCCGTTGTCTTCATGGTAGTACTCGTTGATCCTCATGACGCAGCCATCTTGGAGAAGCCGAATGGCAATGTTGGCGATATTTCTGGCATCGTCCAGCCCGCAGTGGGGTCGGCCCTGAAACTTCATGCCTAGTTCATCCAGCATGTGCTGAAGGTTGACCCGACCAATGCCGTAGAAGGCGGAGTAGGCCTTGCGTAAATTGATCCATTGCTTGGCCCAGTGAGGGAAGTCAATACCACTGATTTCTGTCTGGGTTTTCAGAAACCTCGCCATGTCCCATGGACTGGAAAACGGAAAAACAAAAATACTGATAACAAAAAGTAAGGAAAATCAAATTTAAAGAAATCTGCATCCCTGTAATTACGATTTTCACATAAATGTAATGTTACACACACTACCATAATTATTTCATTAAGATAGGTGGACGGACACTTAGATTGAACAAGAATGGTATCAAACTTGAAACATTGAAAACATAATTATTACTAGATTGCTGACACAACTGAAATGATCTGCCAAGCTTGGCAAATGGTAATGGCAGATACTAATTTTAAAGATCTCAACAAAAGGAAAGACATAAGTACACAGAATAAAAAAGACACTCAGTAGATGCCGACTACAGTCTCCCCTCAACAAAAAAGCGACACCGATGGTTACAAATCTGTCTCCCCTCCATAAGCTTCCAGATATGAAGTAAGATATAAGTTGGGACTTAATCCATGGGTAAAAACAGCCAAACTGACAGTTCCCTTTCTCCCACACACAACTCAGCACATATAACTGATCAAATACAGTGGGATTTGATGGGCCATGTGTTGGACAGACTTCCTTCGATACTGATTCATTCTGTGATCTAAAAAATTCTGTTAGTATTAAGGGTTGAATTCTTTGAGAGTTTTAAAATAAATGTGATAAATAGTTTTGCCATTTGTGAAAAAAAGTGCAGGCACACATCATACTTGTACAACAAATAGATAATCTTTCTTCACATGAAAAGGGGGACAACTCAATAATTGTTTAATGGGAGACTGATAAGATCCATTCCAATTTTAGGTCTAATCCCAGAAGAACATCTGAAGAATTCTAATTATGAAGGGCATATATGTGTCCACCTAAATAAGCCGATCCAGGCAGTCTGTGCATATCAACCCCAAAGTCCACAAAGTATGATAGTATCAATTGTATCATGGCTGGCTGCACATGACTAGTTGGGTTCTTTGTTCTTCTCGCTGTGAGACTGTAAAGATTTACAGGAGAAACAAAACTCTCAGATTGTATGTGAATATTACGATAAGAATATGTCGATGTCTGTAACGATGCTACATACCCATCTGTCAGAACAGCAAATTTGTGCTCTGTTCCTAATCCATGAATAGACATCCACTCTTCAAATTCAGCAAACACTTCTCTGAAGTCTTTTGATTTGTCTACTTGTTGCTGAAGAAGAAATAATATGTTAGTCAAAGCGATTTATAAATCTTGAAAAAAAAATGCTACTAATTAAAAAACCCCAACAAAACTAAGTATGATATGTGAAGATAGCAAATAAAAAAGATAAGATTGACATGAAAGGGGCAGGATTCAATCTGCCACACTACAAAGACTGAAAGTTTTCTTCAAACACATGAGATGATTTTATGTGCACTAACCAGGACAATTGACTACACACTGTTATGTAATGCCAGCAGAGACTTACTTCTGTATTTCAACATGCATATATCTATCGTGAAATCAGCAAAATTGAGTTTTAAATATTTTCGCTAAATAGAGTTACTGGTATTAGACGAAAGCTTGTTTGCTTCCAATTCAAATGTTGAAAAAAGTTATCTTCCTCGCCCATTTAGGCGTTGAGGTTCAATGTTTCAAAGTTGCCAAACCACATCAGAAAATGTTAGAAAAATGCCCCTAATAAAGTTGTACAGCATGTTTTTGGTAGTTGTTCCACTGTAAAAATGTGAAGAATATAAAAGACACAAGAAGACTGGGTTTCCTCATAAATCTACGATCCAAACCTTCAAACACAAAGGACTCAGACTGCAAGAAAAAGCACATAGACTTCTAAACCCTCAAATTGACTTTACAGAGCCTTTTCTGCACATTGCGATTTGCAACACATTTTGAAAGATCGCAAGATATATTTATACTTAAAATATGCTACATACTTTACGTGTTTGCTAAATAGTAAATAGCCTCACTAGTTGAAAGTGCATCAGAGAGACAAATCGTATTGAACCAGAACACTTCTCAGATAATAAAAAAGATTGCATATCAAGGTTTAGTCGAGAAAAAGACAACAGGAAAGAAAATAGAAATGGAGATAACTAGAAGTACAGCTTTAAAAACATATGCCTTTAGATTTACAGCATTGCATTAAATATGTACCTGAGAGATTCCTGTCAACTCAGTGCAGAACTGTGTCAAGACAGGATTTACTTTTGGTTTACAAAACCTTTGAAAGACATTGCACTGTAATAGAAAAATGTAGAAAGAATGAATTAGAAAATCATAACAATAACATCAGTGACATGTGGCATGGCCCTCCCATCTTTACAAAAGGTATTAAGCTATCACAACATTATTACGTAATCAACGAATGGTGATTTTAGCCCAATATGGACAAATGCTATATAGAGAGGTAACACAAAAATTGATGTATCAATCAATATAATGTCTTCAAATAGCAATAGCATAAAAAATAAACACTCCAATCATAGCCATTGCAAATGTCATTGAAGCTGTTGATAGTAAAAAGATTTGATGTTAATGCATTAAAATATCAGGATTAAAAATTATGTATTTGTTTTGCAAGCAGATCTCATAGCCTTCTCGATGGAAATTCTAACAAAACTCTAACGACTTAGTCAAACATTAGTGTTGCTTTATAGATACTGGTTTCATTACAATTTACTCCCTTTTTAATTTTATAATTCAATATTAAAAGCAATAGCAACTTTAAGACAAAAGGAAAGCACCGGAAAGAACTACCATTGAAATAAAAATAGATTGTAAATGTAGTCTGAACACATATTACTGATTGAATTCAATGAGAGCTAAAAAGGTTTCTATATTTAAAACCACAAAAAGTAAGCCAAAAAGACATACCACAGCCATATTTTGAGTGTCTATCAACACAGCTGGGAATTCTATGATTTCATGCACAAAGTTTTCATTAGTTTCACTGCAGGTTGCTTCATAATCAATGACAATCAGATAGTTGTATTTCATTTTCTCCTCTGAAGATGGCTTCTGACTTTGAGCAAGTCTCTGACGCTTGTAGTGGTTCTTAAGGCGTTTCTTCAACACGTCCTTGCTACCACTGAAGAAAAAAGAAAGATAAGAAAAAGAAATTATCAAAATTTTCCGTTTGATGAAGATGAAAATTTCTCTCCAATATAGGTGCTGCATGAATGGTTGAATGGTTTGTTTGCTTACGGTTTTACAGCACTATCAACACCATAAAGTCAGTTCAGTGCCAGGAAGTAGATTAGGATAAGACTTAATAAATGTAAATAGAAAGAAATAGAAGGAGCAGGCTGTTGTTGTTGCTGCTTGGAGCAGACTACACTACGGACACCCTGGTGAAATGGTTAGGCTCTTTGCATGTCATATGGAAGACCTGAATTCGATCCCAGGCACGGACAAACTGTTTTCTTTCTGTTTGGATCTTTTCCCTAACAGACACGAGTCTAAGTAGCCCGTCTCTTAAATGATGTAACAGTGTTGCAAGGGATGTACAATCCAAACAGGGTTTGCCAACAGCTCATTGTATAGATTGTATCCTAGAGGCAGTAAAAGATATTGTAACATGAGTAAATGAAAAAAATACCATTCAAAGACCTGCAATTAGTCATTTCCATACATAAAAACTTATTGAAAAAAGACTTTAAAAAATGTTTCACTATAGTTCCCTGCATTAGGATTACAGTTCTGTCCCCCATCATAGCCATACACAGGGCATTCTTTTAGAATGAAAGGTGCCAAGAGAAAAAACTTCAAAACGTGTATCTTGGAAAATAATTTAATATACTTATAGCAGAAAGAAGATATGGAAAAGTCAGTTCAGAGTAAGATCAATAATTACCAGGAATTCAACCGTAAATGTGCCAATTTAGCTTGAAGTTGTTCCTTAGTCATCTTATTCACTGTGCCATTGATGATTGACAGTTTTTGCTGCACTTCATCTCCGTAAGCAAATCCGCTGGCACCAGAGTCTAGACGAGCCTTTGGCCGGGACCGCGCAAGAGGACTGACTGGACTTCCAGATTGGGCAATGCCAGGCCATACGAGTGAAGACTGTGGGAATATTGTATAAGATGTATATCATGGTATAAGATATATATGGTTATCATTGTATGGATGGAAAAGGGACGACTTGTACTTGTACGTTGAAAGGATATCATTTAGTTTAAAGTATGAAGTAATTGTCCCAATGAATGATCATCATTTTTGTCTAATATGGACAAACACTTTTACTTTAAAGAGGAAATGCTTGGTGGCTTGTGACTGCTTTCGGTTTAATGCTTCACACAACACTAAAAGGTAATATATGAGAGGTGGAACTTTTGTTTTACTATCTTTCTCTGATAAGCCAGGGTTCGAGCCTTGGAAATCAGGAAGTCCCATTGAATTTCCAACGACTCTAATCCTGGACTCCCACGTTCTGTGGCGGGTAATTTACCACTCGGCCCAAGATGTCCCTAGGAGGACATTGAAACTCCCCTTATAAAGCAGACATTGGGAAAACTTTCTGGGTAGATTTCATTGCTGATTGCAAGCTTTATGAATAAATATAATGACATGCTAGCTCATTTTATTTCAACACTTGATTACCTGTTGAGGCCCTTGAGATGTGGGTTCAGCGCTGTGCGTTGTGTTAGGATTCTGATCTCCAGGTTCTGTGTGAAGGCGTCTCTCTGGGGGACCATCCTTGTAACTGTATGCAGTAGGTTTATCCATTGTGTCGGTTTTCTCTCAATATCGTTTTTCAGTTCAAACAGCACAGTGTGAAAGAGACCTGAAATATAATTATAAAACCAGTACAACATAAATTAAGAATGACCCATGAAAAAATGGTGACCAATAATAAGCCCCCCCCCCCCTCCCCCTGTCTTTTCTTTACTTGTATAGACTGTTATTTCAATTTGCATGCTTATGGACTTCCTTTCTTAGTAGTATGGCCCTAGTTTAGTTAAAAACAGGCATGTCATAAATTGACAGTGACTGCAGCAGCAAAAGAGATCAGTTTTAAATCTTTCAAGCTGTTGTCACCTCTGAAATTCTCTCAATTCAATTTGCTTTTTGTCAAGTAGATCTACTTTCTTTGACTCTCAGGTGTTTTTTTATTTTTTATTCCAGCCTAATGTAGACTAGATATCTTATACCTATCTGATTTACACAGCTACAATACATCAATAGAAATGTTGACATGTCAGGACAAACAACAATCATGTTGCCTATGTGTGTGAACATCTTGAGACATTCTAAACTATTATTCCAATAAAATACACCATCAAAAGTTGCACACCGGCACTGTGGTGTAATGGTTCTAGGTTCTTTGAGTCATGCGGAAGATGTGAGTTGGATCCCACGCAAGAACGATCTTGGTTTTTCTTCTGCTGGGATTTTTTCCCTCTAAGCGCCGGTTGGCCCTGACAGGCAGGGTCAAACTAGCCTGCCTCTTATTAGTCTTAAAGCATCTAACAGTGTTGCAGGGGACATAAAACTGATAACCCAACCAAAAGTTGCACATGGCAACAATCTGCCACAGAATCTTTAATCTCTGCATCCATTTAAACTATTTCAATTTCAAGACAAGGGGTCCATAGATCTAATCCCAACTGAGGAGCTGGAGAGTGACAAAAAGAAGAGGAGAAAGAAAGTTTACAAGGCTGTTCGTATGTATGTTCTGTGTATCACAAGTGTGTGTGAGCACTCAGGAATGAACCAGTTCTCTTACTTTTCCTTTTCCCAGAAAACGAAAGTGAAATTTCAAAGATAGGACGGTAGGATATAAAATCTAATCTTGATGAGAATGAGGAGAGGTCCGAGAGGAGAGCCACAAATCTGCCGTTTTCTTGTGCCCAAATCAAATGTATGGAGGCAGAGGGCAACGCCCCAATTTCTTTGTAATTAATTTTTGTCCATTTACCCATGAAAGCCAATAATGGTTGAAATAAATCCACTCATGGCAATACATTCTACACTCACAAAAGACACAGGAGCATTGCTTCTACTTTACAGCTGACATCATCGTTTTCAGTCGTCCATCATTGGCCACAGAAAGTCCGAGGCCTGAGGTTCGTTTCTGAGCAGTTTCCATTCACGTTTTATATGTTCGTAGTTCAGTCACTCGCCAAATAAATCCCAGTACTCCTGTCGGTTTCTTCTTCTTCTTTAAAAAACCCGCAACAAAACTAGATTCTAGATCTAGATATAATAGATATCTATATCTAGGTCGATCTAGATCTACAGATTTTTGTCTATGTATATATTTCTCGTTTCTTTCTTAAGACGATGAGCGCTTTTGCCTGAGATTCTATAAAATAGGAAATTATAATAAAACCATTATTTCTGTCACTTCGGAGAAAAGGATCGGAGAATTAGTACCCCGCGGGGAGCCACAAATCTGCCGTTTTCTTGTGCCCCGATGCTGTCTATGATTAAGGACACCAACGAAAAAGCAAATCTACATGTTTTGTCGACATCAAGACATACTATCTGATAAACCACTGCATTCTATAAAATATGCGCGCATCTTCATATTGTGTCGTAAATGTTATCAATGTCCCTGTGTAGTAACTCTGCAATGATATATAACAGTATATAATTTCTTCTATATGGCCTATCTTTAATTATAACATTGATTACTTTTATGTGCAAATATAACGAAAAGACAATAATACATGCACATACTTTGTATTTTTGTATGCATCATAGAGCCAACCCCAAAGTTATTAATTAGTTCACCTTCGGTCTAATTTATGAATCTTTTTTGGAACGACTCTTAAACTAAACAACAAAGATGGCGGTTTCCGTCAACACAGCTTTGTTTATTTTGCATACAGCAACTACATCGATTTTAATGTAAGTTCGGTTAAATTGAGTGTTTTGAATTTAGCACACATTGCACAGTGAAGACGAAAGGCATAGAGGGAAGGAGTTCCTCTGGGGGGATACATGATCTATATATCTCTTGTGCTGCAATTTTCGCCCAGTGCCAAATCTCGCCCACCAAATGGGAAACTGGTGTTAAACTGTGTATTACTACGCGTTCCTAGGTGGGCGAAAACTGGGGCAATCTAGATACTATAGATCTAGATTCTATTATTATCCCTACCTCCCACCACTTCCTCCACTCCACTCTTACTCTTTTAGTCTTAGTCTTAGTACTCTTACAACTCTACTTACTACTTCTACCCACCCAGTCCATCAACTTCAACTTTAACATCAAAATCAAACTCAAATCAAGTCCAAACTTTTGATCCCGTCCCCGGGGTGGGCTCTCCCCCTAGCCTGACCCTACCCACCTTTCCCTGTCCCTACCCTGCTCACGACACTTATGACATGTTCTGTACTGTACAGTAGTAGTAAAGTAGTACTGTACTTTTACTGTCCTCTCAGTCTCAGGAGCCCCATCATTGCTGCCACTAGTTAAGATACTCATTATCATATACTGCACTCTTGAGAGGACTTCCGTAATGAGGGACAAGTTTGATTTAGCGCATCATCACATCTAGCCTAAATTCATCTTAAACTTAAAGTTAAAGGCAAATCCCTGGTGGTAAACGCAAATCACAGAATCCATACATCCTTTTTTGTTGGGTCTCATACTCATAGGATAGGCATAGGGTTTGAAGTAATTGAACAGGAGGTCAATGGAGACTCGGTCGCTTGGTACGGAAGTCCTTCCAGGAATGATTAGACTTGCCGAAATTTATTCTTTTACTTTACAAATCACAGAAAATAATATCTACCATACATCTTTGGAATCTTCAAGGGCATAGTTGTTGGGTTTGAAGAGGGGAGTTAGAGATTTGGTTGCTCATTGTAAACGGAAGTCCTACCGCACTCTCACTCCTCGGATGTATAGTTACGAACTTCACTAATTTAACGCGCGTCTCACAAATTTATGAATTTATGATAACAACACAACAATGACAAGTTTACATCCTGTGCTGCAATTTTAGCCAGCTCCCATTTTTTTTGTCCACCAAAGGAAGCCTAGTGTTAAACTGTGTATTCCTACGCATACTTAGGCGGGCGAAAGCTGGAGCGACCAAGATAATATAAAGTACAGGCTGTGTAGGCCTACTCTCTATAACTGGAATAGCCTATTGATTGAAAATCCCCTATTGACATTCTGACTTTTGAATATTCTTGTCTCCCATTTTTCTGTGCAGCTCCCTGACATGTGCGAACTTTTGTTATTATGGGAAAGATGTGAACAGCTTGAAAGCTCTACAGAACCAGTCGTGTCTGACAGGAGAACGCCATTTATTGAAGACACTGTATGTGACGGACTACAGTGAGAAGACTCAAACTCAAGATCCTTTGTCCGAGCTGACTGCATCTTCAAAGCAAATTGCCAATAATGGAAGCAAGGACTGCTTTGTGTTTCGTCACATCTCAACACATGCACTGCCGGACAATGTGAAACAAGAGTCTGTACATACAGAATATGGTTGTGACTTTAAAGATATCTGCAAGGAGATGCCGTATGATGAAATAATAGCAAATGTAAGAGAAGAATGAATCATGGTTTTCTTTTTTAGTCTGAGAATATTACTTTAATAACCATAAACAATTCCATTTTTCAGTTTTATCTAGGCCTTACTTTGATTTGTTTAAGTGATCATTGTCGAATCAGGAAATTCTTATTGAAGACGTTTCTACAACTATAAGGTCAGTTTTTTGTGTTCTCAATTTATTTCTGTTTTTTTTCTTTTGCATTTCTTTGTTTAGTAGTTAATCCAGTAAGATGAGATAAAAAAAATAAATGTAAAAAAAAGTTTTCTTTGCAAGCAAATGGTAAAATTTACTTTGACTTACAAGTTTCTCACCGAGGGAAATCAGATGTATAGCTCTTTGTTCAAGTTTACTACTAGATTATATACTATAAATGGTTTTACTGCCTTTTAAAAAAAAAATAATTTAATTGTGTTATGATATTTTTCGTATTTTCATAGCAATAGTGAAGTGTGAAGTGATCTTATAGCTTGGATTCTGAATTCACCAACTGCCAAGTGCAAATGCAAATAATTGCTCCCTATACATTTATAGGTTTATAATGGATTGGAAATTGTGATATGAATTTATAAAATTTCTTATTCTCTTTTCGCAGGTTTCTGTAAATGGAGCTGTGGGGCAGCTGTACTGTTGCTCAACTATCAATTGTAATGGTATTAATAAAATTCCTCATCTTCCTGCGGAGAACAGGGTGTGCTATGAAGGATACAACAATTACACTGGATCACCTGTAGGTAAGTTGTACAATGACTTGAATCGGTTCAGTCCAGTTTGGAGATTGAACTTCCATCCTCTGTTTGATAGGTGAAGAGCCTAACCAGCACACCACAGATAACCATCACTCCACAGATGACGGTTGTAATTTACATAGGTTGAGCAAGATGTTTGAAAGCACAGGCGTTTCTTATGGTTAGGCTCTGCATATCATACAGAGGTTACGAGTTCGATCCCATGTGCAGATGAGCAACTGAGTCTTTCTCCTGGGATTCGTTTCTCTCAGCCAGGGTTAGCTGTGACAGGCAGGGCTGTAGTGGCCCGTCTCTGAAACAACCATGCAGTGTCACAAGAAGGGACATCAAACTAACTACTCCCACCCCCACATACACACACACCCCACCCACCCTAAAAATAAACAAAGTGTTAGCGGCAAAGTTAAGATGAACCCTTTAAATTGTCCTGGCATTTTTACATTCTTGAAATGCTGTATCTTCATTCAGTTTGATGTACACCAGGGAACTTGTCAGTAAAGGAAGTTGCTGCTTAGAATGATAATCCTCTGCACAGGGCTGAGCTACATAGTTTAATAAAAACGTTTTTGTTTTTACCGTAAACTTCAAGTGTGTTTGAAATGGTATTTAGATTCCAAATGAGAAGATTGAGCAAGTTGGTTGTATTTTTGTACACATCCCACATGTTATGTCGAACATCATTGTTTGAAATGTTAAATTTAGTTTGCTCTCAAATGAAATTTGTGAAAAATTTATGAATGATTGAAAAGGTCCCATTTATTTTTGTGTATTGACTTTTGCAATATTTGTCATATTTTGAATGTGGATAAGGAGATGAGTGGCTCTCCAACGGAGATGGTATTGTGAGGGATCCAATCAGATTCAAACAGGGTGGTAAAAGGGGTGTAGAAACACATAAAGAAAATAATCACACACCACAACCTCAACAAACTGTATAAATTATGGTATACGGTTTGTTGAAGTTGGGGAGTGTGATTATTTTCTCCTAGTTTTAAATGAAGCACACAGCCAATGTGCCAGTGATGGGAAAACAAAAGTTAATCTTATCATCTTATGTATTTTCCAGCAGAGATGAAGTCCTGCAGCCGTCCAGATGCACTGTGTGCCAGGAGAACTTTGTTCAGGGAGAGTGAGAGAGTGATGCAGGAGTACTTCTGTGATCAGGAGAAACTTTGTGAGGAGCAGTTGAAATCAGGGGCCTTCAGAGCCTGTTCCACGGTGAATGCTCTTTTCTCTCCTGAGATGCTGCTGTTGATTCCAAATTTCTTTTGGATTTTTATCCCACTCTATCTTTTCTTTTTTTTTCACATATATATTGTTATTCTCATTTAAGGGTGGGGGCTACTTTAAATCTTTTTGCATGGAGATATAACAGGTCAATATCTTTTAAATGCAACTTTTTTTTTTGCATAAAATATTCATGGTTGCCATGGTAACGGCGGGCATATTGAAAATAAACAGCATTTGTAAAACTCTAAAGGCTTTTTTAATGTCCAACCGATTTTTATTCAAATTTGGTGTATAGTCAGATCTGCTCAATACAAAACTTATACAGAAAGATTTTTGGATATCTTGAATAGATAAAAAGTTATTGATAGATAACTTACATACCCCTCTGTACACCTCCCAATATGGTTACATAATCATCCTTAACTCAGTTATAAATACATGTATTCGTTTTTCCTTCTGTATAAAGTTTGGGTTTGATGTGATCAACAAATCCTGAAAATTTCATTAGAATCAAACAGAAACTGAAAAAGAAGATAAGAAAAAACTACAAAAAATTGTATTTTTGAGAAAACTGACATTTTGTTACGTAATCAAAGCTCGTAGAAAGAAAATGTAAAAAATGATGACTTTATCACGCAGAGTAGCCATTTCTGTTATATGAATCAAAGTTTCATTACAAGCCAGCCTGAAATATGCAACTGGCAGACTAAATAGTGAGATGGTAATTTAACCCAAAATTGTCCCATTTAAAAGGCGCTCCCCCCCTTAACCAGCAACACATTTGACAGAGATGCTAACCTGAATTTGCCCATATTTTACATGAGATTGTAGCATTGTATGGGGTATAGAACGGAAAGCAACAAATGTCTAATGGTCATCTATGGACAAATACAGTAGAGCATGGCTGTAGCTGGACTTGTAGTTCCAGAGGAAAAATCCAGCTGTAAGTGAGTTCCCACTATAGAAATGCAAAGGGGAATTGCCAAAAAAAATTCTAAAACTTCTGATGATTACCTCCTGTGCACAGGAAGACCCATTGTTTCAGCCACTAACGACAACATAAGCAAAATGCGGGAGCCGAAATTCAAAATCAAGAAAGCCTGGCAGAGAGTAAGGGTTTCCTGCAGAGTAGCGATTTTACTCTGACGTCAATGGTAGCTATATTTAGTGTTCTTCATACCGCCCCCTTGCGCAAAGTAGTTGGATTATATTGGATTTTTGCCTCCCGGGTCCCGCTGTATCTGAGTTCGGGCTGTTCCTTGTCCCGCTAAACCCAAGCACAGGTAATTAAGTTTACATAGGGAAAAGAAAGGGGGATTCCCGTGCGGTCCTGCTGTAGCCGGTGTCGGTATAGTCATGTACTACTGTATTGAATTGTTTTGATGATCTTAGTTACCATTAAATACTGTTTAAATTGTCTTATCTGATTTTTTTTTACTTTTCAGAGCGATGTGGAGTCCAATATGACACAGGAGTTATGCTGCTGTGATGGCAATATTTGCTTCAAGCCTCCATGGGCGCCTGCACTTGATGAGCAGGGGAATGGATCCGTCAACAACACCAACAAATATCCTGATTGGTATATCAACAATCCTATTCATCAACCATCGAAGAGGCAGAGTGGTTTGGTTATCAGTGGCATCATAGCAGCCCTCGTCATGATCATAAGCTTTGGAATCGGGGCTGTGATAGTTGTTGTATGTAAGAAGCGTCAGCCCAACAGAGATCCCAATGTTATCATGCAGTACGAGAAATTGTCAAACTCGGAGCCAGATGGGATAGAGGCTGTGATTTTGTAGCACTGCATGCTCATATAATACACTTGACATGACTATGTTGCTCCAGTACACGTATTGTATTGTTGTTCAAATATCAATCATATGTTATTGATTTTTGTCTACATTCTTGATTATGGTGCCACTTCTCATTTTTCAATTTGTCTTGGTCATTGCTATTTGCACAACTTCATTGAAAAATGTCCGCATTGTGTTTTGTCAGTTACATTTTGTGATGCTGGCTAGGAAGCAGGGTAACTTTTCTCTAAACGTAATGCCAGGCCTCTACACGGTGTACTGCCCTCATTTTTATAAGTTATTTGGTGCTGAAAATCTTAGTTTTTGCAAGAATCAAAAGCAAAATAAATTTTATATGAATGTCAAAAGCAGTAGATTTTTCGTTGCATTGTTGAACTTATTAGATTTTCTTTTGAAATTTAGATATTTTTTTATTATAACATTAACAAATCAAGGTAGAAAATCAAATTATCTTCTTTATTGATACCCGCCTTTTCTGGTGGTGGGACTGATGACTGCAGCTGGTTTTAAGACAGATTTCTGATAATTGTCATAAATTGGTCAGTAGTGCGCATCAAGGATTGCACACTTTTGAGGTAAAAGAAGCACAATTTATTTACTGCAGTACTAAAAGAGCTAAGACAGTCTCCTTTGTTTTCTTGTATTTTCTTTTCATTGCTTTTTTTAACTATGTATTTGATTATGTTTTCAGCACCTTAGAATCCACGTCCAACAGTTTTTCCCTTACTGAGAGCTTTTAAGCTCATGATGATTGAAGCTCAATATTCTAAAAAAATTGTCTCTTTTAAAAAAAAAAAGAGGGAATCACTATGGTTCCTCAACAATGTAAAATTTTCTGGTAACTTTGGATTTGGTTGATTTTGAGGTTTGCCTAGTTTACAATAAAGTGTAATTTTTTTTGCCATCTACAGTAGAGCGCCGATAATCCGACCGCCGATAATCCGACAAATTCGCTTATCCGACACAATCAGCGGGGACCGAA
>JAUKPP010267487.1:0-11438 GCA_032273245.1 Phyllaplysia taylori
TAGAGCCTGCTTTCAAGCGGGGATATGCGCTATATAAATGCAGTCATTATTATTATTATTATTATTATTATTATTATGTTATAGTTACCGGTATAACAATTATGCACTTCGTCTTCCTGATGGTTTCTGAATGCTTCTGTCCAGGTCTGTACTTGGAGAACTACGTCCAGCCCGACTTTGGTAATACCAGCCTGTCTGTGTTAGATGGAAGGGTTACTGTACAACTACTGGATGAGGGCAGGAACATCAGCCTAGGCCCTGGGGATATTGTACAGGTGTGTGTGTGTCTGTGTGTGTGTGTGTGTGTGTGTGCACGCGCCCATGTGTGCCGAGAGTTTCGGGATATAAATTGAATGATGAAAAAGAATTAAGAAGGAAAATGCAAGACTTATGCTTTTAAGGAATTCCATAATATGTATTTATTTTTTACATTGGTGTTTGTTTCTTTATTTTATTGAAGTTTTGTGGCACTATAGACAAAAAAATAGAGTAGAAAATTGAAACAATTAAAAAAAAATTTAGTCAATCCACACCAGAGAACCCACCAACCACCTACTCCTACTTACTTTGGTTTTGGTTTTGGTTTAACGCCCCATGTAAGGTCATTTATGAGGCAAGACCTCCAAAATTTGCGTCCATCTCTGATAGGTCGGGGGCTTGAGCCATGAAAACTCTGGAAAAAATCCCAGTGAAACTTCCCGTATTCGAACCCGGGACCTCCTCGTCTGTAGGGGTTCGCACTACTGCTCCGCCATCGACGCCCTCCTACTTACTTTAATGCGTGTGTGTTTTTTTTATGTTTGTGTTCATACACATATTTTTAGTCACTGTATCTGAAAATGTTTGCACCAGTGTGTGTGTCTGTCCTTGTGTGCATCCGATCTGTATATTCTGTAAAACCAGAAAACATAATGAAATGACTCTCTGGTTTGTTCTGACAGATTCCAGCAGACACATTCCACAATGTGCACACCATCTCAGAGGTGCCCTCATGCTACATGTATATGTTTGTCAACACAACAGAAGTCAACTTTATGAAGAAATTTTCACAGTTTGAAGACGACCTCAATAATTCAGCCTCAAGTAAGTTACATTGTTGGCTGAAACTAAAAGATAAAAATGGCCCTTAAAAAAACCTACCGTACCCATTATAGTAAGTTGAAGCATCACATACTGCATTGGGTGATTTGTGGGTGCTTCTTTTTTAGGCTTATCCTGGTCAATTACAAACAAGTTCTATAGCAATTTTACAGTTCATCATCACATACTAGTTGGTTTGGTTTGGTTACTAGTTTTACGTCCCCTGCAACACTGTAAGGTCATTTAAGAGATGGGCTAATTCGACCCTGCCTGTCAGGGCCAACCCGGGCTGAGAGGGAAAAAATCCCAGCAGAAAAGAACCCAGATCGTCCGCGATCGGGGATCGAACCGGGGTCTTCTGCATGACAGGCGAAGAGCCTAACCATTACACCACAGCGCCGTTGCATTCTGGTTGGTAAAGAGTAGGCAGTGCTGGTCCAGGATCAAGTCCTTTTCACTTAAATAACTTAATGGGAAACTGAAGGTCGGGCAGAAGACAGTTGCAAAGTTTTCATGGCATTCCATTCCAACTGCCCAAAAACTTCGAGTTAAGGTACTGCAAATGGGGATGGAACAAGCAAATAAGTATGGGTTCAGAAAAACTGTCGGCCTACTTTCTACAGTCAACTATGGATGAATTGGTATCATTAGGGGAGTGATAAAAGGATAAACTGATCCAAGTTCAATTTGTTAGAAATGTAAATTTTGAAGAACAGGGGCTTTGACTTGAGAAAATGATCAGCTTATTATCCAGAAATCAGATCAAGCAAATCCAATATAAGTGGAGTCAACTGTGCTTTGAATCCTTTCTGTCCCCTTTGGGAAGCTCAATGTTTAATGGGTTTTCTTTCTGCAGTCAATGAGACACTCAAGAAATATGACAGGGATCCTTACTTGACACACTACCAGAAGATGTTGTCGACCAAACGGGCAAAGGAGCTCAAGGAATACAACTTTTGGCAGCAGATCACGTCTTTTCTCGTATCTAAATACAAAATGTTGAAGAGGAGGTGAGTGGAGAAATATTGTGATGTTGATCAAACTAAAGTCTTTAAATTTACCTAATAGAAGTTTGCACAAACATGGGTACTTAAAAATATTGATCGCCATTTCTTTTGGATGCGGAAGAACAGTGGCCAAAATGTGGTTAGCAAAATGAAGCTTGCATTTTTAATCTGCTGTGACAACCAATCCAACAGATTTATAGTCTCATAGTCTGTATATTATTTTTCAGAACTATAAATCCATTGGATTCGGTTGTCACGGCAGAGCACTGTTAATAGTTAGAAAATATTTAATTCGTACTGATTCTTTTGTTCAGTGACAATACTACACTTTAGTTTCTCTTATTTCAAGAGCTATTTTTGATGAGGCACTGCTCAATTATTTGAATTATGACAACATATGTTTTAGCTTACACTATATTAATTGTGTTCAATTTTCATTATGTAGAGGGTAAGGTTTATCTTTCCATGTCCTGTTAGTTTCAGTCAAAGTAATCCAACTTAGTCTGTTTCTCATACCAAAAACAAAAAAAACCAATAGGGGCCCTCAAATTTCGGCCAGTTCTGACACATGCTGCAAATTCATGTGAGCACTATACCCTACTGGTAATTCACTGTACGAGTCAAGAGCAGTTTAGTTGTTTTGGTCTTGGTATTTGTTGCATATTGCCACTTGCCACACTATAAGGTCATTTGAGAGGTGAAATATCTGATTTGCTGTTCAAATCCCAATGGCTCAGGAAGGAATGTTGAATCATGAAAACTTCCTGTGGGTCAGCATGGTGGTCATTCCCTGGATTCCCATGCTCTGAGGCAGGAGCCTTACCACAAAGGGACAGGGCGGATTGGATCATTCATGCTGAAGATGTGACAGGTTTTTTTTATTTTACACAGTCCACATGCTGAAGATATGACAAGGACTTTCTCTTCATGTTTCTTGTTTGTTTGTAAGTGTGTGGAAGTGAGAAGATAGAGAGACAGTGGGAGCAAGTGAAGTCAGTGGGGGTTGAGCAAGATGATTGGGAGTGGCTGAAGAGAGGGATTCACAGTGCCATGTTTCGTGTCAGAGACCAACATATCATGTTCTGGTTATATTTTGCTATTAAGGCTTTAAAGCTGAAATAAGTGCTGAACTCTTTCCTCTTTCTCTCCTCAGCTTTCGTATATCTTCGGGCGCTGTGTACTGCCTTGCCACCAACAATTCTTTCAGCGATTATTTGAATTACATTTACCAGCTGGAGCTGAAGCCTGAACGCGGCACAGCCGTGTCGTAGATACCCTGAGACCTCCAGCGTTGCTATTCCTCCCGTCGCCATATTGTCAATGTCATATTGATGGTGTACTCTGCTGTTTTAAGACAAAAGGATGAACGCTGCCAGAGCTCAGCCTTAAAACTAAAACCCAGAGCTCAGCCTTAAAACTAAAACAGGAATTCGTCATTTACCATGTTAGATTTTTCCTCCTTCCAGTACATTTTGCTAAATGGCATTTTCGTCCTTTTGTCCTGAAATGGTAGTATTTGTTGTCGACCTTGATGGAAAGCCTTGATATTTATGCGTGGGACACATTTATCTGTCTTGTTGATATTTTGTGATGACACTTCCACCCTTTTATGTGAAATTGAAACTTGTTGTTACATTTCCCCTGTACTATAAGTTAAGACTTCTTTTCACCCTGCAAAAAGAAAGTGCTGAAAAGAGAAGCCTCAGCCTCATATTGATGAGCGCCGACACAAATGGATTGAGTCTGAGGACTTCTATTGTACTGTAGAGGCTAGAATTTGTTTCATTTTACAATCAAATTTTACACCACTTAAAACTTTGGTTGGGTGTTAAGAATATTTCCAAGAACGTTCATTTGTACCCAAAGCCAGGGATGATGTATTCGAACCTTCCCAACCCAACATAGTAAGCTCTTAAGGTTTTGGCATCTTAGGTAGCCATTTGTATCCGACACCATCAATAGGTGAGTCAAGTTAGAGCATGAAAATATGTACCCATTGTGCAATATTGGGGGTCATTTTTTACAATGACAATGAAAATGTTTATTCATCTTCGAAGGAGAAATTTGTTATGTTCAATGCAAGGTTGAAAACAATAACACATTCGTGAGCATTCACTCTTTTTAATAGGCAGGCATTTTTGTCCAGCAAGCAAATCAATCAGAAATGAATACAAGTGTGTATCAGATGGGTACAAGGGAGTATTAAGAGCCAAAAGAATATTACCATATATTCATGGATAAGACAAGTTTTTCCAAAAATTTTGCCTGTTCAAGTCAATCCACGTCTTATACAATATCACTGAAACAGGTGGCAACCCTTTTGGAAGGGGATAACCTGAATGAACCTGGCATCGCATTAATCTTAGTAGGTTGGATTGTCGAGTCGTGGGGCAAGTACCCACAGATATTATGATGATTAATTCTTTGAAAAGATTAGGAATTTCTATCGATTTAAATGGGATTTTCCTTTTTGCTTTGGATTTGAAGGTATGCACCAATAGAATCTTGAATTTTTATCTAATTGAAATCTATTCTCGTCTTACAATATAAAAAATCACTTCACTGTCAGGGGTCAAAATCTACACCCGTCTTATCTACAGGTCATCTTATACACAAGTATAAACTAAGTGCAATGTTTGATGACAATAAGAAATGAGCTTTACATTGTGAATGTTTATTGTTGTAAAGTGTGCTGTTGTTTTTGAAGAGAGAGTTTGAAATCCTAGAAATTAGCGAGTGAAGTTTCCTGTACATGCGAGAAAGTAAGGAATCATGTCCATATTTTTATCCCTTTACAAAATGCATGTCATTTTTATGAGAAATTGAATGAAATCTGTGAAGTGCTGGGGGGTTTACGCAATGTTGAATACTCCTTGATCCATGGTGAATTCTGTCTCCTCTATCACGAGCCAGCCATCCTAAACTGGAGACTCCTGGACTAAAGAGTTTGAGATGAGTCTCGTGGAATGGCTTCAACACAGCTCAGATTAAGTGCAATAACTACCCTGCCCATGCTTTACACTTTTACAGTTTTTGTTATATTATTTACAAGTACATTCAGACAAAGTATAGTGCACTTTTGAGATGATTGCTTTGCGATTTTTGTGAATGACTAAAGGAGAGAATCTTCGTGTTGGGAAGCATTTTTTTTTTTTTTTTTTTTTATTTGCTCTGTATCTCTCTATTATGATATGTGAGGCAGGCTGCCAAAATTAGCTGCTTCTTGCAATCTGCGAACAGGGATAATTTTAGGGAAATTTGATAAGGGGGTTAAAATTATTGATGTTAACTATTGCTATTTTCTTCATGTTCAGCATTTTGTATTTCTTTAGTTATATAAAATCCAAAGCATGTTTCTTTGACTTGTAAGAAGCTTTTATCTCTATTTTCTCAACACTGTACTTTTCTGACCATCTTCATTCAAATCTTGATAGTAATGATAGACTGAAAGCTGGAGACAATACTTTTTCCACTGATTTGTAGGATTTTAAAGCCCTTTAATTTGATTTTTTGCCATTCTCAGTATGAGCAGAATCTGAGAAATAATTAATCTCATTATGTCAGCTCAACTCACATATTTCTGCTGTGTACGAGTGGAGAGAAAATGCAGAAGTGCTCAGCCTGGTGTGGAGAAATGTCTTTGCGTATTTGGCAAAATCTTGCTGGGAAAGCATGAGATGAGACATATCATAACTCAGTATTTTTTTGTGGAATGACTCATGTGGTATTGTTCAGACAAATTATCAAAATATGCGCCTATCTTCTAATCACTGATCATGATCCATATCTTATTCTTGTAAACCTTTTATCATGTATTATGTACTTAAAGAGGTATACATTTATGAAACTGACTAAAATGTTTTGTTTCTTTTTTTTTAATGGATTTTTTTTTGTGATCCCAGTTGCCCAGAAAGGTGAAAGGCAATATAAAATTTGTATGTATACAGTAGAGCGCCAATAACCCGACTGCCAACAAACCGACAAATTTGCTTATTCAATACTATCAGCGGGAACCGAGGTTTTCCTCAATTTTATCTCTCAATAATCCAACAATTGACTGTACCGACTCCGACATAGGATAAAAGGGAACAACACTGATAATTAAATAGAAAAAACTGTTCAATAATCGGACAATAATACATGTATTAGATTCTTGGGCAGGTATGACTAGTAACACCATAACGGTCGCCACACAAAGAAAATATGTAACACTGAAAAACAGTTGTAACACTGGTTACAAAGAATTCCATTCACCAAAAGAACTCGTTGTGTCCACAGAAGGGGCAAGAGCTCGTAAAATAGCAGACAATCAGTACAGAGCTTGACCACTACCCTTGGACCTCTCGCACACACTTCCGACAGTGTAGAGCCTAATAAAATTTATGTCATGCCAAATGCCCATAAGCAAACAAGAGAAACCATCTACAACTATACGACATGTATAGTCCTAATATTAAGAAGATTTATACAAAGATCAATTGGCTTTTGGTCCGGTTCTACGTGTACACGTAGCCTACTAATAATTATATTTTTATTAAAAGACACACTAGAAGGGCAAAACTGAATGATACCAATAAGTTAAATCAAATAGGGCTATATGGGGCCAAATTATAGCCGATCCGATAATCTGACACTTCTGCCGGGGATGGGCAATGTCGTTTTATTGGCGCTCTACTGTATATATAGAGAGAGATCTATGGTCAGAGATGAATGTTGAAATAAGTTAGTGT
This sequence comes from Phyllaplysia taylori, assembly GCA_032273245.1. NCBI lineage: Eukaryota > Metazoa > Mollusca > Gastropoda > Aplysiida > Aplysiidae > Phyllaplysia > Phyllaplysia taylori. The sequence goes on from JAUKPP010267487.1 coordinate 6,818, forward strand.
ACAACTTTGGTAATCTCACAGCACCACAGATGCATAGAAGAAATAAAGAAAAGAAAATTAATATATGGCCATTCTTACCACAATACAATATCTTTTATAGACGGTATATGAAGGAATGTGATGTATTGAAATGTTTTAGTCTACCACCAAAATCGCAGAAGAGAGCAGTTTTCTGATCACATTCATTAGAATGATTTCATGCCAAAAGCTTGATCAACGTCAGCAATAAGTTATTAAAGTTAAACATATTATTTCGTTACGAATTCAGGAAAAGGGCAGAAACTATGCTTTTCTCAACTATTCCCCTCTTTTACAACTGATAAGCTCGTCACGAATCCATTTTTCTCAGGACAGACAATAGATGTATATTTTGTTGGAAAATAATGTAAGCTCAGTGTTTACTGCATCACAGCAATTGTCTAGGCAGGTAATCCTGGTTATGCAATTCTTTAATTTTATTGATGGAGAATTTTTCAGGCTCCTCAACCTGCCTAACAAAGATTGACATTGAAATCGGAGGTATACTTCCTCTATCAACAATTTTTAAGAGTTGTGATTTGGTTATCGTGTTCCACTTTTACGTCCCTTGCAGCACTGTAAGGTCATTTAAGAGACGCACTACTTTGATACTGCCTGTCATGGCCAACCCGGGCTGAGAGGGAAAAAATCCCAGCAGAAACAGATCGTCCGCGATCGGGGATCGAACCGGGGTCTTCCGCATGCAAGGTGAATAGCCTTACCATTACACCACAGTGCCGGTAAGAGTTGTGAGACCTGTGAACAAGAGGCTTTAAGGCTAATCAGATCTTGAGCTCAGTGCTACTTTGTACTGTCTCCAATGTTTTGTAAGACCAATATTTGAAATTTTACATTCCCATACACATTTTCACTTCACAAAAATTTGGAACCACTGCAAGACAGTACTGAGCTCACAAGAGGATTAGAGTGGAGTCCAGTTAGCATGACATTACAGGGGACACATAACCTGCTTGTGTCTAGCAAGGGTGACATCATACAGATTAAGGGAAAACTTACTTGGGGTTAACTAATTTTTCCTTGGGACTGTCATGAAAGTAATAGTTGTATATGTTTGGTTAAGCTACCAGTTTTACATCCCTTGCAACACTTTAACGTCATTTAAGAGACGAGCGACTTCGGCCCTGCCTTTTAGGGCCAACTTGAGCTGAGGACAAATCCCAGCAGAAAAACAAGATCATCCGCACATGGGATGAAACTCGGGTCTTCCACATGATGGGCGAAGAGTCTAACCATTACAGCATGGACACCAGTTGTTTGGTTTGTGTTTAACGTCCCTTCAAACACTGTAAGGTGACTAAAGTAAAAAGGCGGGCTACTGCAACCCTGCCTATCAGGGCTAAGCTGGGCTGAGAGGGACACAACATCCGAGCAGAAGAAGTGGAGATACTCGTCCACCACGGGGTTAAAACTCTTCTGTGCATAACAGACAAAGAGTGTAATGGATGAGGCACACATCATCATTTCTGTTCCTTTTTTATTTGTATACTATCCTTTTTTTTCCTTCCAATTCTTGAAAACAAAATCCACAAGTACAAACCAAGTGTCTGCAAGGCCGCTGATGAAAGTGAAAGGCATAAAATCTCTAGTAAGTATCACTCAAGTTTACATCAAATATCTCGGAAACCATGTTAATTGACAGAAGCTTTGTGTACTTTGTCAGCTGGTAGAAATACTTTTGTTTGTGTGAATGTGCGGTACTCATACACTGGTACACACAGAGGGGACAAAACGTGGGTACAGTGAAACCTCGTAATACCGCTGCCCCCCCCCCCCCCTCCCGCTTTACCGCAAACCGCCTGCTTTTCGTTGTGATACAGTTTGGTTACTATATCAAAACAGTAAAATAACTCTTTGTACCGCCATCCACCAGTACTTTAATGGCGTACATATCTTAAGTAAACATAGTAAATAATGCCCGTCATACCATCAGCTCCAAACCATTGAAGTAATACAAAACCCACTCTCACTCATGCTTCACTTGGCAAAGCCTACGTTTCGCCAATGTGTCGATGCACACAATAAGCTCCCCCTCTCCCCGCATCCCTGCGGCTGCGCCGAGAGGCAGGCGGCACACCATAAGAGGGATAACTGCGTAAATTAGCTCATCATGTTGTCCAATATGTGTATAGCCTCCCCTGTTCTGCTCTCACTGTACCACCATTCTCTTTATAATGCCACCTTCCTAATGGTCCCATGGTTGGCGTTTTAACGAGGTTTTACTGTACATCCCAAGCAGTCAGGCAAGCACAACAAAAAGTTGGCTCCTCTATAAAATAAGTAACTCAAAACTAGGCTGTAGTCTTAATTTCAATCCACATATTTTAATTAGAAAAAAAATTATATATAATATGAGTAACCTGTCTTGGTGTAGTAGTAGTCTTAGTAAAAACTTGTATAGATTTTTCAAAAGGCATGATATTCACACACCACAGAGATTGTCAAAACTTATGATTGAATTGCCATAAACTATGCTTTTCATGCACCAGTAATAGGCAGGACACACTAGGTTGTTTTGATTTGGGTAGGTTATCAGTTCTATATCCCATGCAACACTGTAAGGTCATTAAAAAGACGGACTACTTCGACCCTGCCTTTCAGAGACAACCCAGGCTTAGAGGGACCTTAAGACTTCAGCATGAGAGTTGAAGAGCCTAACCGTTCCACCACAGACACTGAGTACTGGTACATAGCACTAAGGCAGAGTGTCCACTGACCTGTTTTTTCAGTTGCAAGCCAGGCTCATCTATATATGATATATACATATGAGCGTGGCCTGCAACTGACAAAACAGGTCAGTGGACGCTCCGCCTTAAAGACCGTGTACAGCCAGTCAAACCATAATATGCATTCTGTAAAGCATAAAATTTTATTGGGTTCATTAAAGGTAAATGAGTCGATGATAATCACAAACAATCAGCATTTTTCATCACATCAACTTAAGAGAAATACTCTTTAATTCGTACATGTAATGCAAACAGTACAGATTGCCCTGAAAATAGTTTGGCCATCATGTGAGTAAACTGTTCCAATAACAAACATTGGTACACAAAAATTTTAAGTACAGTAACATTTTGACTACTGTATCAAGAGTAAGTGGACATCTCAGAGTACATGTAGTCAAAGAGGCCCACTTTACGTTGGAATGGTTGGAAGTTGAGAACACAACAGTTCATACTGCATTTACACAGATTTTCATATTGTTGCTCCTTTCCATTCTTGCATCACTCCAAACACAATCAATAACAAATTCTATTAAAAACTTAGGTAAATACATCCACAACAGTGATCTTGCATTCATTAAATTCAAAAAGTTACATGTAAAATGTGCCCTTTAGGTTGACAACAGCTTGGCCAGATAGTGTCACTCGTTTAGCATCCATTTTCAACCAGATTTCCCCTCCACGTTGTGAACACTGTCGAGCTATGAATGAGAAGAGAAGGAATATTTTTGGTTCATGCACTCATAATATAATAAAAAATGCTCCTTCTTGGGAATACATGGTCTAAGCAGAATTTATTGCTTGAGTTATTGTTATGGATCAGGATTTATTCTACGAGCAAAACGCCAAGTTGTAACCACGAGTTTTAACGAGAAATTACAACTGGCCATTTCATGAGTAGAATAAATCACGATTTACATCTATAACTAGTGTGGTAAATTTTTTATACCATGCTGACAACAACTAAAGAAGTAGATCTGCAGTGCAAATTCCAGACGTCAAACAGTAAATACAGGCAGAGCCTCATATGGAACTGAATCTTCAAGTTGCCTCAGTAAATCTGGCTGTTCTATAAGAACGTCAAGCATCACGAGTGATAACAACTAGCCATTTCACAAGTAAAATAAATCATGACTACAACCATAACTAGTGTGATAAATTTTTCATACCATGCTGACAACAACTAATGAAGTAGATCTGTAAATATATGGATTTCTCTCATCGGATGCGTAATAATAAGCAACCCTTTGTATGGTATAAAAGAGAGGATGACTTCACCAGTGAGGGAAATATATTTACACAAAGGCCTTTACCTTATCAAACATCACCATACATAATGAACCCTTGTAAATCTAAATCACAGAAATTACTATCATGCAGAAATTAAAAAGTGTGCAACACAAGAGATACACCAGACACTCACACTTGAGACTGGATTGTCATTTTATAGATGATCAAGAAGAAGAAAAAGTCCCATCTTCTAGAGTTCCAGCACCACTTTTTCTTTTCATTTGCAACAAAATTAAGTTGAACTTTGGGTGAGTTTATCCTTTTTTCACTTCCCTGGTGACATCTACTCTTCTGTAGTTGACTACAGTAGACAGAGTAATAATCTGATAATGAAGATCATTTATATATGGCCTCCCTTTCTGTATTCAGTTGAACCTGCTCAAGCAACCACCTGTACTAGACAACCACCTGCACAAGCGGAAACTTTCTATCGACTCCCAAATTGCATTTCTTCTATAAAATATCCCTCTCTAAGACGACCATCAGTGGCGGTCTCAGACGAAAATGTGAGGGTGGACACAATGCAGAAAATAGAAGCAGTAGAAACAAAACAGACGCCTTTTCTCCACACT
>JAUKPP010267498.1:0-11438 GCA_032273245.1 Phyllaplysia taylori
CAGCATCCATCTACTGTACTATCTAGATCTAGATCTAGGCTAGGTTGATCCAGTTTTTGCCGACCTAAGAACACGTAGGTGTGTTAACACTACACACTCACTAGATTCCCAATTTATAAGGGTAGGCGAAAATTGCTGGACAGGAGATACTACTAGGCTAATTTCTGATGGTAAATCTGACAGGTAGGGATCAATGATAGATTAGGCCTATAATACTAGACACCAAAATTTCTTTCAAAATTTTTTTAGTTAGAAGTACTAAGACTAAGGCTATATTCTAGGAACTAGGCCTATAACTTCCCTTTTTGCTGGCTTTGCCGGGGTCTCAGGAGATAGGCCTATTATGGGCGTGTAGGGTAAAATGAACAGGGGATTAAAGACTTGGTTGCTTTTTGTTGAGTACAGGATTGTTTAGGCCTGACGGAGTCCTCCTCTTTCTGCTGTAAATTATGCCTTAGAAGACTTAGAGTATGGTCATTCATCAAGTCGTCAAGATCTGACTATGCTAACTGACTAACTGAATTGGATCCAAGCATGGGTCAATGGGACAAAATAAAGACCTCATCACTTAAGTTCAGTTAGAGTTAGGGTAGGATTAGGGTTACAACTAAGATAGTGTTAGGACTTCTGGGCTATAGGGTTAGACCCTAACTCTAATCAATTCTTACCTTGACCCTTTTCCTTCTTTCTCACTGTACTGACCCAATTTGCTTGGATTTTACCATGCTATCTACCTACTCATTGCGTCTGCCCGTATCTCCTAGGATTATAAGTAGAAGACATCCCCCTCCTCTTCCCCCAACACCCACACACCTCTGACAACGAAGTGACCCCGAATTGAAATTACTTGAATGCATACACCACACAGACATAAGATGTAGTGCCAGGGGTGGACTGGGTCTTAAAACCGGCCCAGGCTTTTTTCACTCAGACCAACCTACCTATCATCAGGACTATAAAATTTGTGCTCGCGTTTCTCTTTGGATACACAGCTAAATAAAAAAGTATCTTTAAAACCAACATATATTTTACCCATATCAAAGAAAGCTGGCGTCTGCGAAATTCTTGGCTTTTGGGCAATGGCAGCATTGATGATATATCATCATTATTATCTTTCGTGAGAGTTCCTTTTTCAACATATGTCATCTTGAAAGTCCCAATATATGTCATTTTGTAGTTACGGAACGACTTTTGATTATAGTTAGACCTTTCATAATATGGAAACCTTAACGCACACACGGTTATTTATAGCATCTTGTAGACAAGCCCAATGTTTTGCGTCAGCGAAGAGGTTCTGTTTGACTCAATGTTCCCTCTAATTTTTGCAGTGCGGTGTTCGCAAAACGTGAACGATGCAGTCTTTCAGATCCCATGTGCTTAACAACATCGCAAAGAGACTTTAACTTCAATAGTCAGCAATAATACCTTTCTAGTTTTTAACCGGCAATTTGCTTTGAAAAGAAGGGAGGAAGAAGCGAGAAAAAATGATGTCATATTATACACACCACAACTCTCCTCTCCTTCTACTCACACACACGCAAGCACACGCGCGCGCTCACATACACACACACACACACACACAAGCCTACACTCATTTATTTACGCACACGCATTGGCATGCGTAGATAGGCTACATCTAAAGAACCAGTTGAAATGCACATTAACACAAAGTCATGGCAACAATATTTTTTTTTGGGGGGGGGGGGGGGGATGCTGAGGTAGCAGTCTAAGGTGTACGCGAGGGATTAAATAAAATGTCCTACATCTGTCAGTGCATGCATACTAGAGATGACTTTGTCTAATCTAAACAAAATATTTTTTTAAGAAGACGACAAGAACGTCTGAAAAATTACTCGGGTGTACAATTCCTCTATTGTGTCAAGTTGCAGCATGATTTTTTTATCTTTCCCCCAAAGAGTTTAAGTGATTGCATATATTCACAGAAAGCCGCCGATCTGAGACGTGCATGATCGGTCAACCATAGATTTTGTATCTTCAACGTTTCACAAAGAGTTCAAATTGCAGAAGCCTTTTGTTTTGAGGTCATAGAACGGAAAATGGGTCCTGTTTATGCCTTATTATGCACAGCCAGGCTGTCTTCACTTAGGCTAGGCCTACTTCTTAAGCGAATCGGTTCTGCATGATAACCCATAATGATACACGGTGCCGTGATCCAGTTTCCAAATACACAGAACTAATACTACCCAAAGCCACTTTCATAGATAGTCGAAGCATGGGGAAGTTAAAAAATAGAATTGAGAACGAACTTTAAAATCTTTTTTTTTTTTTTGGTGTGGTTTTAATTTTCGCGAAATTGGAAAAAAATCTACGAAAATAACAACCACATGAAATTTTTCTGTCCGTCTATTTTCCTTGCTATGATAATATCTTGTTACCAGGAACTGAAAAAAATTGCGAAAATTAAAGGTCGGCGCTATTTGAAACACCGTGTTCTAAATAGCCCCGTGCTATTCGAAACGTCGCGTTCTGATTAGCCCCCTGCTATTTGAATTTTTTTTTTTTATAGAAGTTAGAACTACATCTAGGTGTGTAGGGTTTGAAAAGGGGGTAAGAGACTTGGTTGCTCTCTGTTGAGTACAGGATTGTTTGGGCCTGAGGGCTACTATAGTAGCCATCATTTCTAATAATCTTAATTATAACCTACTTATTACTTTTCTTCAATGCACTGCTTGATTTGTGGAAGCTGCCGCAGTTCCTGAAAGGATTTGACTCCATTTTTATGATGTTGTCTTTTTCCGATACTGAGTAGATCTAGATCTAACAACAGTTGTTTCTGACATCGTTTGCACTACCCCCATTGGACGAACAAACAACAACTTGATAGCCTAGCACATTCATATTGACAATTAGCCCACTGGGTAAACAATCTGACTCTGTCTACATTCGCATTGAAAGGAAAGGGGGTGGGGCTAACACGAACGGCTGAATGGATTAGGCCGGTCCCTTGCCACACTAAACTGCATCAGAAAATGTCTTAACAAATGGTCAACTTGGGTAAACAGTGGGATGGATCACTAACCTCTTTCATACTCATACTTCGTGCTGGTCAGCCAGGGATTTACTCAAAAGGATTATAATAAGCGAAAGGGTAAAACAATGACGACAAGTTTACTTTGTGTTCCAGGACTAACACTAACACTTTACACTTTACTACCTTTTGAAAACATACAATTTTTTTTAAAATAAGAAAAAACTTAAGTCTCAAGGTGAACTAGCATTCCATGTCAATTAATTGCTTTCAAGACAAACAGCTTGACACAATGCAATAGACAAAGAATTTCTTTAAAAAGTGATAGAAAGAAGAAGAAAAAATATGTGCCCACCAAGAGATTCAAACCTATAGCCTTAGCAACTTAGGTTACAAAGCTGACGACGCTAACCACTACGCTAACCACACTTGTGACCAGTAGGGGCTCCGTTCTGTTTTTATTCAAACTATACTGGCTCGCGGCGTTTCAAATAGCAGGGTGCTATTTACAACACGGCGTTTCAAATAGCAGGGGGCTACTCGCAACGCAGCGTTTGAAATAGGCACTTCCGAAAGTAAAAGAAAGAAGAAAAGAAAAAGAAAAAAATGGTACCACTACAAGATTCAAACCCGTAGCCGAAGCTACTTAAGATACAAAGCTGACGACGCTGACCAACACTAACCACGCTTGTGACAAATGGAGGCCCCGTTCTGTTCTTATTCAAACCATATTGGCTCGCTGTGTTTCAAATAGGATTGGTGCTTTTTGCAATGATACGTTTAGAAAATAGCACGGGGCTATTCACAACCCGGCATTTCTATCTCTCTCTATATATAAATGTTTCTACATTTTCACCCTGCTATTTTATGTTCAACTTGTGCCGGACTCTAAAGGCAACTTTTATTACATTGCTAACTTGCAAGTTCTGCAACAAGTATTTTTATAGCTGCATGGATCTTAAAACTGGGGAAAAAAACACAACACAACCCAAAGTTTACTTGGTGTCAGAATTCGGGGACCTCGAAGACCAATTCCGTCCACGGTTCCTCGTCCCTTTTCAGCACGGTCCATCTCAAAGCGGTAAATTTATCGTCTCCATCAGTAACTTATTCCTGAGACTTCAACCAGGGCTGCGAATGCTGCTTAACTCTGCTTGCCCTGGTTATACCGTCTCTTATCTTTAATTAATAAGTCTTGACTGAACACTTGCCTTCAAGTTCAAGATGATCTCGGAAAAAATGTAGTCACAGTAAGAGGATCACGTAGTCACACCCAAAATAAAAGCCCTACTTGCAATTACATATATCTACCCTCTATTCCCACTCACTCCTGCACGTCTAGGACAAAAGACCCCGGTGATTGTCATAAAAGATTGCCCTGATTGCACTGAACCAGTCGGCATAGTATTACAGTTGAACCTATTTAAGCGACTACCTGTTTAAGATGACTACCAGCACAAACACTTTCCATCGATCCCAAATTACATTTTTCTGTGCATTATCCCTCTCTAAGACGAGCACCTGTCTTAAACGACAACTTTCTTGTCGATATTGAGTAGTCGTCTTAGACAGGTTTGACATAAATATATGGCAGCCCACGCATGACTTTCTTGAGTGCGCTCATGGAGTATCTAAACATTGTGACAGATTGATAGGTGCAGTTTAAAACCTTAGTGGTATGTTTTTCCGAGCCATAGTCTTGACAGCATCAGCCCTTTTCTTGGCTTGTAGATGACTCTCGTGAATGGACCTTTCCTGATAAGTATCTGTCAAAGGCCACTTCCAGGTATCTCGATTTGGTTCCCTTTTTATTGCTTGTCCGTTATTGGAGTTGTAGTAGTAAGGAGTGGGTTATTTATAGAGGCGCCATGCTCGGCTGTTTTAGCCCCTTCTTGTTTTTGTTTTTTTACCTAAGCATTCAAGCAGGTTTAAGTTTCCCTGAGGATTGCCACTTGTGTGATGCGTCCGTTACTGGATATAATATTATTTTGGCATCTCAAGTTTCACTGCTCTATCATTCAGTCTCACCAGGATTTTACGATCCTATACATGTGATAGAAAGGCGGTGTTTGATATTGGAGCCGAGAAAAACTTTATATATGTACTGGATGAAGAGGGTGTATTTTTAGAAATTTATTCTTTTTATTGGTTGTGGGCCCACAGGACTGCCATATAAAGTTCCACGAGAATTGCCTCATCAATGAACGGGTTAGACGACAATGAATAAGCTGTAATTTACACGTGCCAACATTCGTTCTTATGCACACATTCATTATTGCTTTCACTTCACGCTGACCTTGGCCGGGCTAGTGGTCTTGTGAGGCTAAAAATAGAATGTTTCTTCTGAGTGGCTAAATAAGTAGCTTATCAGCAAAAACGGCTTACGGTATTGTGCGTGCGAGGGAAAGGAAGGTATTACAATGGGCGTGAATTCTCAGCGACTGCGGCTGAGATTATTCCTCGTTCCAGTGTTGACTCTTTGTTGACAGGAAAACAGAAGAAAAAAACCTGACACCGATATTATCAGTGATAGTGATAGCAGGTGGCATGCAAGTCACTTTGCTGGGGGATTTCAATTTGTTTTGTTTTGTTTTTCATTACCCTGCCCTCTTATCTTTTTGTGTTGAGTTTACTTGAACTTTTTTTTCACGCTATCAATGTCACAGTCTCCATTCATCCGTATTATCAACTTCTTGTAGAGTCTTCTTAGGGACACTTGTGGCTGTCTGCTCATGACACTGTATTTTAGTGTCAGAGCTTTTACTTTTATTGCTGTTTCTGGAATTACCTGCCGTAACCTACTTTTTGCTCTGAAGATGAATTCATATATTGTTGTTTTCAAATCATGGAGGTCGCATCTCTTTTGTGACCCTCATAGTTTTGGAATGGGCGGGGTTACAGATATTTAATAGCGAAACAGACTCACCCCCACACCCTAGAAAAAAGAGACTGACACAAGGGCAATCTAACGCCTGAAACGAAAGTGTAAGGGTTTTAGGTTCCAATCTTAGGGAGTTTTGTATCTTTGAAGCTTGCTCCCATTTGATCGGAGACGGACGTTAAATCGGATCTTGGGCCTTTTTAGTGACCCCGAGACATATTAAGCCAAAGCCAGTGGGTGACGGCGCTCTGGTCTGCGCCTTCTCCTTTTTTTTTGTTTCGCCTATCATGCAGATGAAAGGAGTTCGATCCCTAGTTAATGAGTATTATCTTCGTCCATCTGCTGAGATGTTGTGTCTGTCTCAGCCCAGACTGACCCTAACAGCAGAATCGAAAAGCCCGCCTCTTATGTGATCTTTGAGTATTGTAAGAATCGCAAAACCAAAAACAAAATAAAACCAAATCAAATCTACTTCCTGGCGCTGAAATAATAAATTTTGTGTTGTAAAAGCTCAACAAACCTAACCAAACTAAACCAACGTCAGAACCTGACAGCTATAATAATGGTCTATAGTATACTTACTTTACTTTGCTGATCCCCAACTGTTGGGCACTTGCCCCTTTTCAGCAATCAATGCCATTCAATGATATTTGGCCGTGTTCTTTAGTTGAGCCAGTGTTCCAAAATAGACATTTTACCAAGTTGGGAGTAGGTAGTCCATAGTATAGAACTGACTATGCTTCCTATATATAGACTAAAATGGCAAAAGAAGCTGGCGCCTCCATAAATACATCATAATATGTTCTCTCCCCCCTCCCCTTGCCCAATCCTATCCAAATGATGCCATCTGATTTGTATAAAAAACGTGCGTGTAATCGGTTAGTTATTCAACACATAACATCACGACAGGGCGAGATGTAAACGAGGTAGACAGCATCATACTTGTACCGAATTATAACTTCTAAACTGCATGAAGACTTTCCATCTTCCTCAGTGAGTCGCCCACCCTCCAATGTGTTGTGAATGAACCATCCAAACTCCTCGAGTCCGGAACGCCCGTGTGCATGGATCTGGATCCGCTGTGTCCAGTGATGCGGAGCCGGGCACTGACCATCCCTACGTCATCCAGCCACCACCATCACCACCACAAATATCACCAGCAACAGCAGCAGCAGCAAGAGCATCAGCACGACAACCGAATTCTGGGCCTGGACCTGAGCTTTCCGCCAAGTTTCGGCAGCAGGGAGACGTGGTTCGAGTCTGGAGATGGCGGACATGACGAGGTAGGGCGACTATGTGCTGTTTGGTTTTTGGAGGCGCATGTTTGTGTGAGTGTGTGTGTTTGTGTGTGTGTGTGTGTGTGTGTGTGTGTGTGTGCGCGTGCACGCATATGCATGCATGGGCGCATTTATGTGTTGGGGTGGGGGTGCAGGGGAGGGCCAGGATTTGAAAGAGAAGGAGGGAGGGTCGTGGGAGAGAGAGAGTGAGAGAAAGAAATGTGATTTATGGCAGGAGGACTCTTTTTTTCTATTTTTTTCTAATTTTAAAATAATTTTGCTTCTCTAATTTTTTTTAGAGAGGAAAGAGTTGGAAAACTTACTTCATTTTGAAAACACCTTTAAATACTTTTTTACGTTTAGTTTTGAGATATCTTTGAGTCGTTTAACCATACTTTAGTGCTTCAGTTTTTTCCTCTTTTTCTTTTATTTTTAATTTGCAAACGTTGATTTGATACCTGCACATTTATTCACTTGTCTTTTATGAAAATTGAAATCTCATTTGCTATTATCTCTTTGTTTTCTTTAAATTCAATTTGCGGTCTTCCAGGACTTGCTTGATTAAAGCGTGTATCCAGGCAAGTATGCTACTGCGGCGATTCGCACCAACCGCAATGTGCTAAACCTGCTCTGTTTTGAAACATTTTTTTTTTATAGAGATTATGTGATTTGTAGAACCATTATTATGTAGTGTAATAGTTTTTTATTAGATGTGAACACCGCTTTAGGGCCTTTTTTGTGTTGGCGTTTTTCTTCTTTGTTTTGTTTTTTTAAACTTTCAGCTTGCGGTGAGATGCTCAGTGTTAATTTGCCGCCTTATCCGGCAAAAATTGGACTTTGTAGCCATCTCTATGATGAGGCTAGTGTGTGATGATATTCTCCTCTTTTCTGAGACGTTTACTGCATTGGAAATTACGCAATTATACGCTTTAAATTGTTTTTTGTTTCAAGAAACGCACAACACCAACCGAATTCTTCGTGCTTTTCTATGTTAATGTTAGTGACAGTTTTGTTGACTGTTGTCATTGAAGGCGTGCCTACGTTTGTTTTTTTGTGGGTTTTTTTATTTTAATTTTTTTTTCCATCTACTTTTGGGCTGTTTGTTATGACGGGGTAGGGAGCGGGGATGAAGGTATACTGTGGATATTTGTTTTTCAGATACTAATTTGTCTACACCTGAAGTGACATGCCTACAGCATGCCAGTTGCTTCGTTCCATGTGTTTTGTATATTTTCTTGGTTTTGTTTGTGCTTTCTCTTCCCAATGTTGCTCATGAGAAACCTAGAATGGGACGACTTGACCGAGAAAGTTGTTAGCTTTCATCTTCTTCTATCCCGTTTCATTCATCTTTTGGCTGTTGATACTACCCTTCCCAAGGATCCATCCAGAGAGTAATACTGATAATCACTACGGTAGTTTACATTGTACGTAAACTGAATGACCACCGCTTGATTCGGATTAACTGATAATTGGCAATGGCCTAAAGCTTATGAGTTCAATATTTAGACTTCTTGTACATTCTGTCTTACTTTGACGATGATAATTTTGAGGGAAATTGCACTTGATGGGTTGTGAAATTGCGCTTCACGTTGAACGTGAAGTTTCGAAATAATTATATATTATTGTGGTCCCAGACCATGGATAATTTTATTTGTCTGGCCGGCTTTGGAATTTTAGTAAGACGTGACACGGCAAAGTTAGGAAAGATTGATTGTTACAGATGAGGTTAGTTTCGTGCATTAATTAGGCATTAAGATGGGTCTAAAACTGATGAGTGCTATACGATCAGTACCGTGTGTGTTATGATATTGAGAGAGAGAAGAGAAATGGGAAGTCGTTTACTGTTTTGTCCATCTTTTATTTTGTTTTCGGGAGTCTTCCTTTTTTTTCATCTTTAAAAATATTGTTTCCTATTACAATTTGATTACTATCTGTTACTTGTCCTAATCAACGTATTGACACTAAAATAGCGTTATACATGATGCAATAATACATTGTCGATAGTGCCGTAAAATCCCAAGCAAAATAGAACATTAAGCGACTACTAAACGATGCTTGTACTCAATTTTTTTTGTTTTTGTTACCGTAGGAAAGAACAACCACGAAATCTAACACATGCTAGTGCACCTGGCGTTCAAGTCAGCAATGATATTGAAAAGGTCAAGCGTTTAGAATTCTGTTAAAAAGACAGGTGAAACCAGCAGGAGATTAAATCCTAGATTAAATCCGAGATTAAATCCGACGGCATAGCTGCACGTTCGCATTTGCTCTACATTTTCATTTGAAGTGTTGGTGATGCCGTTCAGTTTTCAGGAAAAGATAGTTTTTTTTGGAAGTACGAATATTCATTTCCGTTGTCGCATAGAAGTGGCACTAGTTGAGAGAGAGAGAGAGAGAGAGAGAGAGAGAGAGAGAGAGAGAGAGAGAGAGAGAGAGAGAGAGCGATTGAGCATTCGTATTTGGGTTATCTCTTACTCCTTTGAGATTTATAATTACTCTAATAACAGCTTCTTGTCCTTTCTCAGCAGGGTCCATCTTGGGATTGTCACACTATTTCTCTCTTAATAGTTGATTACTGGTTCTTGCGCCATGGTTACGTCGGCTGCTCAGCTCTCCCTGCCCCTACGGTGTGCCATTCTTCTTCAAAGTCTTCACAAATGACAATCAATGAATCATGGTGTTTTTCGTACAGTTGCAATCTCCAACAGGACACTTTAGTCGATTTTCTTTGCCCCTCCATTGTTATTTGTTTTCTTAAATACGTGTGCCAGATCTGTAAAGCGGGTGGTTGGTATGAACCAGAAAAGCACCCAGATCTATACTCTCTAGGTTTGTCATGCTGTTCCGGAAACTCCGAAGCTTTCTGAGTTTTTTGGTATTACTTACGCGCTGATCGATCTGGTGTGTTGAGCTTGTTTACACAGACGCACTTGCCTTGCATTTCGGCTCCGCAGGTCGCGCGTATTGACAGTCACTGTTACCAGATCAGCGTCTTATTTAGCAGTTTTGGCAGCGATCATGTCTGTTTTGAACTTAAAAGCTATACTCTACCCGATAAATCCCGACACACGGAAATGAAATGCTCGTCTCATGGCTATGGTAAACTTACTTTTTTTTTTTCAGAAAGGATGCCAACGCACGTGGCCTAAACAAGTGGTACTGTACACCCTCTTTTCAGTTCTTTATTTTTCTTTCAACCATGCCCCACAACAGGCCAATCCTTCTCTCTTCTGAAAAAATCGAATGATGCTCGCCAAGGCCAATCGTTTGGATTTTCTCTGCTTTGTGCCATTTATTTTGGGGATTAAAAAAAGATAAGAAAAGAATCCAATTATCTTTTTTTCCGTGCTACCCTCTTTTCCACTGCTGGCTTTTCCATTTTTTCGAGGCTGTTTAAATCCGCTCTATACAGGTGGTTGGTTAATGGGTGCTTTTGTATGGTCTGCTCCATGTGCTGTTTAATTT
Organism: Phyllaplysia taylori; assembly: GCA_032273245.1. Taxonomy (NCBI): domain Eukaryota; kingdom Metazoa; phylum Mollusca; class Gastropoda; order Aplysiida; family Aplysiidae; genus Phyllaplysia; species Phyllaplysia taylori. The sequence continues at coordinate 10,613 of JAUKPP010267498.1, forward strand.
CTATTCTGGGTTCTTGTTTTTAAAGTTGTTTCTTGTGTTCTAATGACATTTCAACATCGTGATTTGTTGCAAAGCCTTACAACAAATATTGTTTTACATTTTCCATTTTTTTCATCCCTGTTTCGCATATCTCCTTTGATGTTTAGTCAGTTCTGAGTTAGTTATTTAAAAAGCGCCAGCTTTCTGCTGAATTAGACTTTTGTTACCATCTAAGTAGGCGTATATTTTCATGAGCGTACTTTCATCTATTTTGTGATACACAAGCACAATTATTTTAAAAAGGTCTATGCATCTTACCATTTGACTAATTAAAGACACTATATACGGTGATTTCATCAGAATGCCTTTCAATACTCTTATTATACGGAGTCGTAGAATTTCCATTCCGCTAAATTTTCACGCCTGTTTTGCTTTTGTTTATGGACCTTGTCTGTATCGTTGACTTCTTCTTTGAACCAGTGAAACAAATTATATAAATCTTTGAAGAAAAAAAAAGCCTAGAGGTCGCCGACCTCCTCAAATAGGCACACACATACACAAACACACTCATGCACACACACACACACGAACACACGCTCTTACCTGCACTCTTTCTCTCTAACGCTCACCAGCACACACACACGCTCGCACACACACACACACACACATATATTGTACACCGCACATACACAGAAGTGCCCCGGCGGTCGTCAATTAAGTGACCCATGTAGGACTTTGTCCTGATGACAGTAGCAAAGATGTGGGTTAATTTATTTGTTTACCTCAACCTGTCAGAGCAAGACCTCGGCAGTGTTCCCTTGTATACCTGTAACACCCCTCCCACCCC
>JAUKPP010267520.1:0-11437 GCA_032273245.1 Phyllaplysia taylori
TTTCAATGATTGTATTGATATGTTCTGTCCTTCTTTCTTCCATTCTCTCTCTCTCTCTCTCTCTCTCTCTCTCTGTCTCTCTCTCTCTCTCTCTCGCTATCCCTCTCTTTTCTTCTTTAAGAGCTTATGTACCAACTTACCTCGCATTTTAAGTGGAATGGAAGAGGGCAGCCAAGGTTAAAAGTTTTAATGCATTTTACAGATCTAATTAAAGGCGTTTTCGAGAAGGGCATTGGGATCTTACCTTCACTTGAGCGTAGACATGAAATAGAATAATATTATCAGGAGTTAGTGAGTGTAGGAGAAAGATAGCAATCTTTGGGTACAAGAAGTGCTTGATATAGACGTAAAATGTTGAGGAAAGAAATGAAAAATACACGAGGAAAGTGAAGAAGGGAAAGATAGAAAGAAAGAGAGAGAGAGAGAGAGAGATAAAGAGGGAGAGGGAAGGAAATAAAGAGAGGAAGAAAGAGAGAAATAGGGTAAAAGAGAAAAAAAAAAACAAGAGGACTGAAAGAGGGTGAATGAGAAAAAGGACAAGTGGGATAGAGACGACACAGAAAAAGGCAGAGAGAGAAAGAGAGAGAGAGAAAGAGAGAGAGAGCGAGAGAGAGGGAGGGGGGGGGGAGAGACAGGGAAAAAGCCAAAGAAAAAGGTGAAAGAGATAGAGGACGAGCCAGGAAGAGAAAGAAAGGACACGAGAAGAGAGGGGCACCGTAAGGAAAGATTGAATATATAAAATTGAATGAAAATAAAAATCAAGGTAAAATACAGATCGGAACTTTTCCAAAACCTAAAATAGACATTCATCAAATAACTATAAACACAGGGTGAGAAAAATATCTAACGGAGTTGTCTTAGTGCACATCTCATGATTTCATCAAGGCTATTGATTTCCTGCTGAATTTAATTAGCTGCAGAACTAGTGGTGCTGACTTCCTGACCATAGATGTATAATTACCATTACTAGGCTCTCCTGCCCACCTAAGTATCACTGATGGTATAGGGGCGTGACCATAGTGGAGGGGGTCACTTATTGGTATAGTACAGTAAGGGTTACATGTACTTATACCGAAAAGTATGGGAGACCCCAATAAATAGTTCAAATATTATTATTGTTTTCAGAATAGTTAAATAGAAATATGATCAAATACAGATTTTATGCTTGTCTATCAGCACAATTACAGAATTATGATTATTTTATTTTTTTTTCAAGTTCTTTAACTTTTTACAAGACCTAAGGAATGATGCTAATGTCGAGTTTGATGCTAGCATGAATCTGATATGGCCTATTTTTTTTAAGTTAGTGTATAGCTTTGCACTTCATAGCGATGTGCTTTGAGTAGGGGATTTGGCTTCTTTACATTTCTAAAAAAAAAAAGAAAAAAAAAAAGAACGAATTCGGAAGTCTAAAACCTGAAATTTTCTTATTCTTGAAGTGTCGAAAACCGAATCAGTATAGGAAGCAACACTTAATTCGATTTTTCTCTGATATTCACAAAAATTGTTACAAGATTTCCGGATTCAAAGATCGTTTTACTAAGGCTTATAAGTTGCACCACTGCAACAAATTACTGTTTTTGTTACCGCGTTGAGAGGTCCTCTAGATGAATTGGGCGATCACTTGCATCTACACCGGGGTCTGAAGGACTTGCCATCGAGCCTGGAAAGAATTAGGACGACAAGTCACTTGACAAGACAAGAGTGCCCTCTTAACACCTACGAAACTATTTCAATGAGGATGTTTTGGCTTTTCTTTGCCTTCTCCCTCGCTTCTCTCTCTATCTCATACTCTCTTTCTTTCTTTCCTTCTTTCTCTCTTTCTCTAAGTGTCTCTCATTTTCCCCTGCCTCTTTCATTCCTTCTCTTGCTCTATCTGTCTCTTTATCCCCCTCCTCTATTTCATCTCCCTCTCCTTTTCTCTCTCTCTCTCTCTCTCTCTCTCTCTCTCTCTGTTTGTTGGGGCTCGTAAGTATAGTTTTGCCATATTAGCTATTTCCGATTTTTCTTCCGACGAGCTTTTTAAGCTACATACAGTATTAATAGTGACGTTGTAATATTTCAGTGTCTTTTGCCTTTGTTCCATATTTGCTTCGGCTAAAACAGCCAAAAAGGCTGGTGCCTCTATAAATTAATAACTCCTGTTTTGCAGAATCGGACGTTTATTGCATTTTCGTTGTACTGCCGTTCCTCTCCATGTACAATACAGTTGAACCTGCTTAGGCGACCACCTGTTCAAGGCGACCATCTGCACAAACGACCACCTGCACAAACGACCACTTTCCATAGACTCCCAAATTACATTTCTTCTATACATTTTCCCTCTATAAGACGACGAACTGTCCAAAACGACCACTTTTCTAGATTTTAGATGGTCGTCTTAGACAGGTTCGACTGTATTATTGATTCCACCCAAGCGCCTGTGGTGCAATGATTGAAAGCCCCCGCTTAAAACACAAGGAGTGGGAGTTCGATCCCACGTTGGACGAGAATCTCCATCTCTCCGCGTGGACCGGCGCTGTGGTGTAATGGTTAGGATCTTCGCCTGTCATGCGGAAGACCCCGATTCGATCCTGAGCGCGGACGATCCGTTTTTTTCTGCTGGGATGTTTTCCCCCTCAGCCCGGTTTGGCCCTGACAGGCAGGGTCGAAGTAGCCCGTCTCTTAAATGATCTTATTGTGTTGCAGGGGACGTAAAACGAGTAACCAAACCAAACCAAGTGTCTAGCCTGTACATTTGAGCATACAGTATTACAAGGGGCTCTAAGCTAAAACTAAAACATGTTATTCAAACTGTTTTGTAAGTTCTCACTGACAAAGCTGAAGCCTCGACTAGACTAAAGGTGTCAAGGTCTTCTCACTACCTGGTCTGTCTTAGCACTGTTCGTTCAGATTAATTACTACGCGATCTGTCCAGTGGTAAATTTGGTTGAAGTTTTAGGCCGGGCGTCTACTGACATGTTTTGTCAGTTGCAGGCCAGGCTCTTGTGTATATATCATATATAGATGAGCCTGGGCCCATATAAATAAACAAAACGTAAATTCTCGACAACGGTAACTTGGACGGTTAAGCAGTTTTTGTATGGCCTGCAACTGACAAAACATGTTAGTGGACGCACGGCCTAAACACTCCGTTAGTTTACTTGGTACTTATAATAGTTAAGGTTATTAAAGTCCTTTTCTGCAGAAACTGACGAATCAAATACAGTATGCATTTTGCCTTTTCGGAGCACAGTCAAACACACTCCCATATCCTCACATACCAGAAACCACACACAAAGACAAACACACACACACACACACACAGACACACACACACACACTCACACATACACACACACACACACACACACACACACACACACGCAGAGAATTGACCGGTACCGTTGTGCCAGGGTTAGGCGCTTCGCCTATCACGCAGAGGACATGAGTTCGAGGCTCTCGTGTGTCAGTTTGTTTGATCGAGTACATCTCCGTTTTTATGCTGGGACAATATCCCTCTCAGACCGGGTTGTCCCTGACAGGCAGGGTTGAAGTCGCCCGTCCCTTAATTGACCTTACAGTGTTGCAAGGGACGTTAAGCCAAAACAGCAGAGAATTGAACCAGCAGATCTGCCCCCCATAGTATAGTTAAAACCCGCAGTTTCATATTACCGATGGTTTGAATCGCTCCGTGACAACAGAGCATTACGAGCGTGGCCACAACAAACCGCGGCTTCCCATTGACACTGCTTTTCCAGGCCGCGCTTCGATTGCACCGTGAGCACTGTTGACATGAATTATATCATAAGGGCGCCGGTTACGCGTTCAGAGGCTTCGATGCTTATCTCATACACCTTATAAAATCTCTGATATTACGCGTCTTGGCAGCTTTATTTACAGAGAACAAATCCTGTCCCACATGTGCACGCCATCGCACAAGGACACGGGAAAACGTGGTTGCCTCCACACATAAGTAAATAAACAGACAGAGATATGATACAACACTTATAACACATTTGACGTGAAAATGTAAACATTTCCAAAGGTCGGAAAAGGAGTAAAAAAATAAAGTAAAATAAAACAGTAGGAAACAAAGAGGCTGGCGTCGGTGGTGTAATAGTTAGGGTCTTTGCCTCCACTCTGAAGTCTTTCCTTGTGGCGTGATGTTGTGGCCCTCTTAACACGGGTTTGAAGAGGACGGGAGTTCGGTCTCCACTTTAGAAGATCGCTTACGCTTCTGTCGTGTCCTTTAGTTTAGTTTTGTTTGGTTACCAGTTTTACATGCCCTGCAACATTGTAAGGTCATTAAGAGGGGGAGCTACTTCAACCATGCCTGTCAGGACCAACACGGGCTGAGAGGGGAAAAACTCAGCAGAAAAAGAAAACACAGATCGTCCGCGACAGGGATTGAACTCAGGTCTTCCGCATGACAGGCGAAGAGCCCAACCATTACACACGAGAGCGCCGATGAAGAGATCAGAGGGAGAGGTCAAGAGAGAGGCAGAGAGAGATGCAAAGTGAAGAGGGGAGGTAGAGACGTAATTAGGGGGAGAGAGTATTAAAGTAGAAGAGAGAGAGAGAGAGAGAGTGAAACAGTGGAAAAAGTAGAGAGAAAGGGAGAGAGAGAGAGAGAGAGAGAGAGAGAGAGAGAAGGTAAAACGTTTCTTAGTTACTTATCTATAGAGGAGCCAGCTTTTATTGCTGTTTTAGCCTCCAGAGAGAGAGAGAGAGAGAGGGATAGAGAAGAAAGAAAGAGAGAGAGAGAGAGAGAGAGAGAGAGACAGTGTTTGTAAAGTTTCTCAGTTACTTATTTATAGAAGAGCCAGGTTTTATTGCTGTTTTAGCCTTTAGAGAGTGAGAGAGAGAGAGAGAGAAAGAGAGAGAGAGAGAGAGAGAGAAAGAGAGAGAGAGAGACAGTGTTTGTAAAGTTACTCAGTTACTTATTTATAGAAGAGCCAGGTTTTATTGCTGTTTTAGCCTTTAGAGAGTGAGAGAGAGAGAGAGAGAGAGAGAGAGAAAGAGAGAGAGAGAGACAGTGTTTGTAAAGTTACTCAGTTACTTATTTATAGAAGAGCCAGGTTTTATTGCTGTTTTAGCCTTTAGAGAGTGAGAGAGAGAGAGAAAGAGAGAGAGAGAGAGAGGGAGAGAGAAAAAGAGAGGGAGAGAGAAAGAGAGAGAGAGTAACCCTTCAGAGCGAGAGAGAAAGAGAGAGAAAGAGAGAGAGAGAGAGAGAGAGAGAGAGAGAGAGAACGAAATACTATGGGCAGGACATAGATCTAAGAAAACCAAACCTGTGTCCCCCGGACATGCCATGTATTTGGGCAATTTGTACTTCAGCAATGAGCTTAAAAGATGTGTCGCCACATGCACAAATGACCTCAACTGGCGCGACATGCTAATCTTAGATATAATTTCTTGGAAAACCATGTCAGTGTTGTACGGCCTTGCCCTCACCGCGCTTCTGACACATTCGTTTTTGCTTGTTTTTTTTAACTAAAGGTCACACATGGGTTATTATGTTGGGAATTTTTTTTTTTAAGTAATCTTTTTTTTTTTATCCCCGTGGGGAAATTCATTTTGCAGTTGTGTACCAACACATTCATACAAGCTATAATACATACATGTAATGGCAAAGTATGGATATAGGTAACGCCATTCATAGCCTACAAACTATGCATATACACACACCATTGCCGGTCGCCACAGTGCGGCGACCAAGAACAGAATAATAGTAAAACAATATTACAATCAGAGTAAACAATACTCATAGCAGAACTAATTCAGTACAGCCGCGACATTTTAGTTGGTACGTTTTGTTTTAGTCCTCCCTTTCTCATCCCACAACTTCTCCCCTTCTCCCTACAAGAATCAGATAACTTGGACTCTTTCATTGCCATTTTTATATAATATGACCTTACAGTGTTGCAAGGGGTGTTAAACCAACACCAAACAATCATCGAGGCTAAAACTGCAAAAGAATCTGGTCCCTCTATAAATATTATATAACTCTAACATTAAACCAACCACCAAATAAAGAAATTGCTTCTTGGCACGACTACGGCCGTTTTTGGACAAGCAATTGGAATCTCAAGTATGCTGTAATATGCAGAAAGATAAGACTTCTACATGCAATTTAGATTTAGGGATACGGGGATAAATATAAGTTTCCCCAGAGGAAATATCAGATTGCATGTTGTGTTGAAACAGAAATATGAGAAGTCATCTTATTTTGAGACGCTGAGGGGGAGGAATTTGAGAACATGGCAAGTATTTAGGAATTACAAGGGTGAAACATAGCATGTAGTTGCCAGAAATTACATTCGCAACGATGTAACGCCAGAATGGAAATCTGTAAAGTCAAATTAGGTTGACAAGTCAGGGGTATTTTACATCTGAGGTATGCAAAATGTAAGTAATTCAAGACGAATCTGATTACACAAGTCTTTCTCCGTCTGACGTTTTTAGTGGGTTTTGGACGAATTAATAGAGATTATACCATTATTAGTCGACATATGTTTAAAGATGTGAAGTGACATAATATGCACACACACACTAATACACACATGCACTTACACACTCACACGCAAACGCATGAACACGCACATACACACTGACACACAAAGAAAAAGAAACACACAGAGACGCAAAGACACGTACAGGCACACGCACACACACGCACACGCACGCACAAACACACACACACACACAAAAACACACACTTATACAAACACAGAAACCCAATCAATCATTTCAAAGCCAGCAAAGAAACTCCGCAAAAATATAGAAAGCTGAAAGAAAAAAAGAAAAAAAAACTACTAGACAAACACAAATCCTAAACCTATTCTTTGTTCTCTGTCCTGCCCAGGTGATTTGTCAAGATTTGTCAATGAGGTAAACAGAGCTATTGTTTCAGACAAACACAGAGGCCCACCCAAGGAAATACCTCTTTTTAAAAGCTATCGTTTACTCCTTTATGAAATAAAGAATAAAAAGAAGAAGGAATGAAGGAAGTGACAGCGAGTATTGAAAAATCTATTTAAAGTCGTGCCTTGTGCATGCTGTCGGCGCTTAGATGACGAAAGTTGAGGAATTTAAAAGAATATGTTGTTTTTTCTTTCTCTCATTCCATCTTTTTCTTTCCAGTCTTTTCATCCCATTCTTCATTCACAATCCCACACACCGGCGTCTTTGGTGTAATAATGCTTAGGTTCTTCGTCTACCACGAAGAAGACAGGGGTTCGATTCCGGCGTTGGATAATACCTCTTTGTTGGAGTGATCTGTCCCTCACAACCGAGGTTGGCCCCGAAGTAGCTGCCTCTTAAGTTACCATACAGTGTTATAACGAGCGTAAAACGATCCCAAGGCCAAACAAAACGAAGCAATCTCATGCTACGCCTCAGTTAAGAGTAGTCGATCGGCGCTGTGGTGTAATGGTTAGGTTCTTCGTCTGTCATATGGAAGACCCCGGTTTGATCGCAGCACGGACCATCTGGGGGGGGGTTTCTGCTGGGATTTTTCCCTCTCAGCCCGGGTTTGCCCTGACAGGTAGGGTCGAAGTAGCCCGTGTCTTAAATTACCTTACAGTGTTGCAGGGGACTTAAAACTGGTAACCAAACCAAACCTAAGAGCACTCAACATGCTCAAACACGTGCATAAGTGCACCCACTCACACTTACAAACAAACACATGGACACATCGCTTATATATTGAGTCAAATGCACTCTTAAATAGGCCTACATGTCGACAACCCACACAGCTGTGGTTAACTTACGGAATAATCTGGAACAGTTTCTTATCCTTCTTTATTTTCATTCCTCCCCATCTCTCCCTCTTTCTGTTTCTCTTTCCCTCCCCTTATTTCTCTCTGGGTCTCTCCGGCTCTTTCCTTCTCTTTCTCCCTCACTTCACCCTCCCTTTTCTCTCTCTCTCTCTCTCTCTCTCGCTCTCCTTCACCGGTGCTGTGGTGTAATGGTGTTAGCATCTTCGCCTGTCACGCGGAAGACCCGAGTTCAATCCCGAGCGCGGACGGTCTGGGTTTTATTCTGCTGGAATGTTTTCCCTCCCAGGCCGGGTTGGCCCTGACAGGCAGGCTCGAACTAGCCCGTCTCTTAAATAAACTTACAGTGTTGCAGGGTACGTAAACTGTTAATCAAACATATCTATCTCCCTCCCCCTCTCTCTCTCTCTCTCTCTCTCTCTCTCTCTCTCTCTCTCTCTCTCTCTCCCAATCTCTTCTTGCCTCCAACGCTTTGTCCTGTCTTCTTTCCTTTTCTTCCTCTCTTAACCCTTCCTGCATTCACGCATACATTTCCCATTTCAACCGGTTTCCTATTACTTTTTCACTTTTTCCACCTGAGCGTGATAGAAATGGTCCAAAACTCAGGATCTATGGGATGAGCTAATTTGCCAATTTGCAAGTAAAGTGCTTACTCTTTAGTATTCGGTGTTTGAGTCTGATCACGATTATGTATTTTTGTTTCTCCTTTGCCTGTACCTCTCTGTCCTATTTAAATGGGCATTGATCTCTCAACCGTTTAGCATTGTGCAATGGTCTATATTGTGCAAATTCCAATTCCAAATCGAAATCCAAAGAGATCAGTTTAATGCAGGGCTGTTAAAAGAGTTGGGAGGCCTCAGAATTATTGTCTGTAGGGAACAAAATATGCGCCAATAAACAACCATAAAGACGGTTCCAATGTCTCCAAAAGGAATGCAAAAGGGTCATTGATCTACACAATATTTGGGGTTTGAGCCTAGTAGGTCATTGTACTTTTCTTCGCACCCGTCACAGAAGCTACAAAGGTAGCGGGACAAGTAGTTCCATGATTTTAATAATCGTACCTAGATGATATTTTCCATACGCTTACCACAACCCCTTTTCCCTCCCCCACCCCGCACACACACCGCCCCTCCCTTACCCCTAAATAAACTTTCATATCAAGCCCAAGTACTAGTTACAAGATAACAGCATATCACAATGATATACGATGAAAGAAACCATATTTACAAACGCCACGATGTGCTGTGTGCCAACGCTGGTGACTGTAAACTTTGTAAGCGAAACCTTACGAAAGCAAAGCTAAAAGCCTGTAAATCCCAATTACTTGTATCTTAGTTGTCACGCAAGCTTAAAAGGCCTAATATTTGCACTATTATAATCTCATTCATTCCTCAAGAACTCTGTGCACATAATCTTGCCAAGATGTCATTTCTTTTGCAACTAAAGAAGATTCATGTCACCTTGGAAAACGTTTGGCCTAGGCCTGTACCACACTGCATTACAATTTGTTGCACCGTACAGTTTTTGTCGATGTGTTATCGGACATACTTATGGCAATCTTTGGTTTGGTTACCAGTTTTACGTCCCCTGCAATACTGTAAGGTCATTTGAGAGACGGGCTACTTCGACCTTGCCTGTCAGGGCCAACCCGGACTGAGAGGGAAAATATCCAAGCAGGAAAAAAAACCCAGATCGTCCGCGACCGGGGGATCCAACTAGGGTCTTCTGCATGATAGGCGAAGAGCCTAACCATTACACCACAGCGCCGGTTTATGGCACTCTCTTCTTCTGCAATACTGTTTGGTTACTAGTTTTACTTCCGATGTAATGAATAATTTACTGTAAAGTTATTTAGAGACGGGCTATTTCGACAAAAATGCCCCAAATTATGGGCCTCGAACTCCCGCCCTTTGCACAATTTGCGGACTCGTCTCTTAATGACCTTGTAGTGTTGCAGGAGAAGTAAAACTGGCAACCAAACCAAAATATGGGCTGAGATAGGCAAAATGGTGCTTGCCTGACATTATTCTGAACTTGCGTATCTTTTCACAGTTGAATCTGCTTAAACGACCACCTTTTCAAGACGACCACCTGCTTAAACGACCACTTTCCATCAATCCCCCAAATTCCACTTCGTCTATATATTATCTCTCTCCAAAACGACTACCTGTCTAAAACGACCACTTTTATCTCGATACTGGGTGGTCGTCTTAGACAGGTTCAACTGTATATTGGCAACATCAGCAATGTGCCTGAGGCCTTAGACACCAAACCGTGACTCCAAATCCGTTCTGTTTGCTCAACACTTGTTGTTTGTAGTGTGGTATATCTTCTGGTGTGACTCCGTATCGCTTTCGTCTGTTTCATGTGACAGACCGATAAGTACTTTGTGGACATAAGGGATTTAGATGAACTTTGAAGGGGTCGTAGCAACATCCAATACCCTGAGGTGATAATATCGTACGATTTGTGTGGAAGTCAAGCTCGGTGGTTTTGAAATTACGACTTTTGAAATCTAATCTTTAGAGCTTCCAAAGCACTTTTAGATCTTGGCTCTCTTTTTAAAATCCCACCAAAATGCAATACAAGACCGGCGCTGTGGTGTAATGGTTAGGCTCTTTGCCTTGTATGCGGAAGATCCCGGTTCGATCCCCGATCGCCTACGATCTGGGGTTTTCTCTGCTGGGATTTTTCCCTCTCAGCCCGAGCTGGCCCTGGCAGGCAGTGTCGAAGTAGCCGTCTCTTAAATGACCATATAGTGTAGCAGTGGACGTAAAACTGGTAATCAAAACCAAATTATTTTCGTGACAACAAAATGCTGCTCAATCACCACAAAAATGGCAACCCTCAGGGAAACTTTAAGCTTTCTTTAGTGCTTAAGTAAAAACCAAAACAAGAAGAGGCTAAATCAGCATTGACAAGGCTAGGAGGACCACAAGACCTCAGAAGCCCCTAGCCAACCATACCTCACAGACATTATAATTATCTGCATGCTGTTTTCAATTTCTAAGGTTACTTCTGACACATCTCCCCACACCACTGTGCTCACGCGCAATCCAGTGGTTCACTTTGGTGATAGGCTTGGATACAAGTTTTACGCCCCTTACAAAACTGTAATGTCATTTGAGACGAGCTACAATGAGCCGGCCTGACAGTGCCAACCTGGGCTGAGAGGGGAAAAACCTTGCAGAAATATACAAAGATTGTCCGCACATGCGATCAAACTCGGGTCTTCCGCACGGCAGGTGAAGAGCCGAACCATTATACCACAGCGTCGGTCGACTCACTTGCAGTTCACGTAATCGATATCTCCGTTCATGATCAATCGCATGATCGTTTGTTGCCCCTGCAGGTGATATTTGAACAGGTTTAAGTAAAGGAAAGATCGATACTTCCAAGAGACAGCCCTGTTGTTGCGAAATGCAAACTTTCTCGGGAGCAGACGCTTCCTGGTGCAGGTTGCAACACACCCTGAGGCGTCATAGACATGTACTTTAAACTAAACCAGTCAACAAAAGCAAGGGAATATCGTTAAATATGCATGCATTTTCAATGTGGCACTTATTCATTTAACCTGGAGAAGAGTCAGAGAAAAATGATGTACAGAGAAGTGGAAAGTCATGGAATGATGCTAAAAAGCTAGCCCAGGATAGGGAAAAGTGGAGAGTGTTTGT
>JAUKPP010267531.1:0-11435 GCA_032273245.1 Phyllaplysia taylori
GGGGGGGGGGGCACATAATATGGTTACCAGATTTGCGTCCCTTGTAACACTGTTATGTCATTTATGAGCGGGCTACTTCGACACCTGCCTATCAGGGTCAACCCGGGCTGAGAGGGATCACATTTCCAGCAGAGAAAAACCCAGAACGCCGCACGTGGGATCGAACTCGGGTCTTCCGCATGATAGGTGAAGAACCTAACTACTACACCACAGACGCCGGTATAAGGGGGCACGTCTGCTGCTTCAATGCACTGCAGTAAAAAAACAACAACCAACAATACTTTAGTTTCTAGCATGGGCATAAAAACTGGGTTTGGGACTGAACTAGTTAGCCATATTTCCCCTCTTCTCCATTCTTCTCCTATTTCTTGGTATACAGTCAAACTTGTCTAAGACAACCCAATGTTGAGAAAAATTGGTCGTTGTAGAGAGGAGGTCGTCTAAGAGAGGGATAATATACAGAAAAAAAATAATTTGTGAAAGTTTGAAGTTAGTTGTTTATAAAAAAAAAAGCACCAGCTTCTTTGGCTGTTTAAGCCATGTGATTCGCGAGTCGATGGAAAGTGGTCGTTTGGGCAGGGGGTCGTCTTATACAAGTAGTCGCTTTAACAGTTACAACTGTAATTACTGACATACCTCGGTGCTACCGTCGGCACAAATCCCCCAAAACATTTCTGAAGCACTGACGCTCTGTTCAGTAACTTTATCCCTATTCTCCAGGAATCTGTACCAAAATTGACATGTTCTTAGTTACTTCCAGGTTTGTCGAGACCCCCTGCCTGTCCCCATTTGCCCTCATACTAAATTGCCACACGGGAAACCCGTATCCACTTCTCATCACGTTCTCACCTCAGCTTGTAACTGTAAACCAGACAAGCCAAAACATAGCTTAATCCTTCGCCAAACACACTTCAACAAAGCTCGCGGAGAATTCGTCGGACGGTCGTAAAAACATCAATTTAGCATCTTCAAAGCCAGTTAACTCCGGTGGCGATAAATTACCACAGCTCTGTGAAAGAGGGGAGGAAACAAGAAAACATGCACCGGGCGAACCCAGGCCGCAATCGGAAGACGAAGGGATTAATTAACGATTTCCTAAGCGGCAGGGGTACGACCCTGAGGTGACTCGGTGCAGGCTTCGCGGAGAGATCATGGCGCTGTACGGAGGTTTACGGAAGTTAGGAATTGCCAAGAGAGTTAGTTCCCCTTTTCTACGAGTTATCTCCCGTAGTTCGTCTGCTTTTTAGTGGCTGTGGATTGATTTGTTCGGGTCTTTCGGTCACTGACGATTTTCTCCCTTTAGCAGATGGCCTTTTGTGCGTGTTTGGAGAGGTGTGAAAGTTGTCGGTGAGTGCTTGGCTTGGACTCAGGAAGACCGCTTTGTTGTCCCTACGGGAGGTCATTGTCGCACGCTCGCAGTGCGTCTCGCAGACATGACAGAAGGGGAATTTCTGCGGAAGCATACAGGTGCACGACCTCTAGTGCTAGACCTCCTTCATTCCTCTCTCCCTCCTCCTTCATCCCTCTCTCCCTTTCCCATATCTTATTTTCTTCCCTCCACCACCCTCTCGACCCTCTATCACCCCCTCCCTCCTCTCAACCACCACCCGGTGTCATGAAAGTACGAAACTTTCATAGATCTATTTTTTTTCTCCAGGCTTTCAGACATCGGGTGAGCAAGCACCAATCTCCTATTTCTTCTCTCCACAGAAACATGACAGCCAAGGAGAAATAGAGATAGGCCTATTTATGTTCTCTGGGTCGAATATTTGGATTAATTATTTCGAGGATCCAAATACCATTAACCTTGGGAAGGAGTCAACAAGTGGAGTCGAGGTTTTTTAAGACAACTAATATTGGATCCAAATGACCTTTCTCAAAGTCATGTATTTCTTGAAGGCAGCGTTGACCTTGATGTCTGGACGAATAAATCCCTCTTGGGATAGCAGTTACATAACTAACACATAACAATCCAAAAAAGAGGATGGTGACTACTTTCCAGATATCCAGACTTGAGTTAGGATAATTGAACAGGTTTAGAGAAACTCGTAGATCATACAGAATTGCATCGAAGCTTTATGTGTTTTTGCGTTGCAGTACGAGGAACTGATGATGTTTGGGAGACGTTAGGCGTCATGTTTTCGAACAGCAAATCGGGTCAACGCTACGAGAGGCCCCATCACAAACAATAGATTATGTTCTAGTCAAGGCTAAAGTTTGGGTTAGGGTTAGTAGGGTTGGGACTTGACCCTAACTTTAAGCCTAACACTGGCCCTTTTTCTTAATTCTCATTGTACTGACACTGTCTGCTTGGACTCTATTGTAACTAAAGCAAAACAAAATCGACAAAATGAAGGGTAATACTTTTCACACCAATATCCCAAAAGCTATCAGGTGGAGTATGGCAAAATTCAGCAAAATATATTTTTCCCGAATTTACATTGCGAGCTTTATAATTTATCTCTACTTGCGCACTCTCGAAGAACCGGCACTGTGGTGTAATGGCTTGTATCTTCGCCTTTCATGCGGAAGACCCGAGCTCGATCCCACGTGCGGGCGATGTGCTTTTTTGTTTGCTGTATTTTTTTCCCTTTCACCGCGGGTTGGCCCTGACAGGCAGGGTCGAAGCAGCCCGTCTTTCAAATGACCTTACAGTATTGCAGGAGACGTAAAACTGGTAACCAAACCAAACTCGTAGAAGCTGACAGGAATGGTCGATCTCGTTCTGACACTGTCTTTAAGCCTTTTATCCAGTTTCTGGGTTATTCAAGTGATCCAAGTAAAGTCCCAACTATCTGACCCTTGGGGATGCCCCAACAAGAGATCAGGATTGATGAAGTGTCAAGCCTCTGATGATTCTCCCATCGAAGTAATCTTCGAGCCTGTCTTTCACACTTGTGTCACCCAACCTTTGGTGAACATGAATCATGGACAATTATAACATTTTGGGGGTTGGTTTGGTTATCAGTTTTACTTTCCCTGCAACACTCTAACGTCATTTAGGAGACGGTTGTTTCGACCTTGACAGCTGTCAGGGCCAGCCCGGGCAGAGAGGAAAAAGATCCCAGCAGAAAAAAGAACATGAGATCATCCTTGACCGAGATCGAACTCGGATCTTCCGCATGACAGGTGAAGAGCCTAACCATTACACTACTGCGTCGGTAGTTATAACTTCAGATCGACAATCATCATATTAATTTGTTATGATTCTCTTGGGGCACCTGGATCTAGCTCGATGCTCTGATGACTAATGCACTCCCTAGGATCCGTTTTTCCCACTGAAACTTTATCGCCACGATGTAATTTTAAACTTCCGGCCCTCCTTATCCCTGCCTTGGTTTTGTCTGCAACAGAGCAAACTGCTTTAAACGGACCATCCATTTCAGTATGTCTTGATTAGTGGGGGTTGCTTTATGATCATTTCCATCAATTTGGCATAAATATCGTGGGATGTTCGAGTGAATTGGTGATATTGCGCAATGTGCCCATGGATAATCTTGTTCTAAAACACTTGAATAAAGGAGGCTTTAAAATTGTCAGAAAACAAAGCGTTTCTGTTTCTTACTGTCTCTTAGTAAGACAAATCTTTGTTATACTACTACTGGCACTGTAGTGTATTGGTTAGGGTCTTCGCCTGTCTTGCGGAAGACTCGAGTTTGATTCCATACGGAGACGATCTGGGATTTTTTTTCTGTTGGGATGTTTTCCCTCTCAGCCCGGTTTGGCCCTGGCAGGCAGGATCGAAGTACATAGACCGTCTCTTAAATGACCTCACTACAGTATTGCAGGGCGCGTAAAACTAGTATCCAATTTAATCCAAACATAACCAGACCAGAACGACTAATTGTAAAGAGAATGAACTAGTTATAGGGAGACTATTTATCACACTATGGTGGTGATATGAGTGTACACAAGGCATTGTCAAGACAGTGTTTGTTTAGTTTGTTTGTTTGATTTGGGTTTTAATAATAGATTGCATTTATATATTCACAAGTTCCTGTTCGGAAGCAAGCTGTATGTGCTTTACAATCATTATTGCCCTAGTAGACAAAGTCATTCAGAAACTTTTCAACTTCCTGGGAAGCATACGGTACAAGCTGCCATTTTACAGGCTTTCAAACACTAACATATTGACAAGATATTTCGCTGTTTATAGCCAGGTATCCATTCATACCTGGGTAAAGTGATAGACATTTGCATAAATGCCTTTCCCAATGATACAAAGTTGGACCTGAGCTGGCAATCGAACCCTCAACCTTCCGATTACGAGTCTGGCAGCCTAAACCCTAGACCACCGTCGCCAAAGACACTATTAGGTCATATCGCGGCCGGTGTTGCCCATTCCCGCTATATGGAACAACGCGTTTTATCTTTTGCTACACCGCAGAGGCAAGCGATGGAGGAGGAAAGACGTAAGGAAAGGGGGAAAGAAGTTGGATATAATTCACCAAAAACAAAGGAAAATCTTGAACAGTCATCTCCAGATGTGGGTAGAATATTTGACAGTTCAGCATTGGAGAGCCTACCCAATACATAGTGAAAGATTTAGAGTAAACATTAGTTTCAGATATTTTTTTACGTTACAAATGTTTTAGCATCTGAAAGACACCTTCCAAAAAAACACACGTAAGAGGTAAGAATTTTTCAAAGCAGACTGCAGTTCAACTGTCTGGGCGAATAGGGTGGCTAACATACAAAAAACGGGCAATACATGAAAAATGACCAACGTGTATTTACGTTATTCGAATAAACATTGTTCCATAACCAGTTTGATTCTCATAGGGATTCGCGTTCCGGCCCTCTCTTTTGTCAGAAAGACCATGATAAAATTGCAGTCATTGTGATCATTCTAAACTGCTTTGACAGAAGTATAAATTCTTAAAAAACCTGTTTGTTGAAACCGAGATGACAGAATTCTACATTCTCACAAAACATTCTAAGAAAATAACCTATTAGATTATTATTCTTTTCTGTTCACCATTGTTTCTCAACGAAACCGCTAGCAACACTGCTTGGAAAAATACCCGCAAGGAACGTGAATTTGCCCATGGGGATCGTTTTTGAGTCTCCGCCTCATTCTGGCCCTCTTTGTTGCCAGCAATACCATGATAAAATTGAAGTCATTGTGATAACTTCAAACTCTACAGACAGAAATATAATACATTCTTAAAGAACCTGTTTGTTGAAAGCGAGATGACACAACGCTACAATTTCACTGAATATTCTAGCATGAATCATCTGTTATATTATTATCTCTATAATCTTCTGTTCATCATTGGCCCACCACTAAACTACTAGCTTCAATAAATATCTCCAAGTAACGGGAATCAACCCATGGGGATTTTTTGAGTCGCCGATTTGAAAAGGAGCCCATCCTCAATTATCAATAAATTAAACAAGGATAAAGGCGCTTGGCGAAACTTCAATTGCCGGAAGGAAAACGACGCATGAGGTTTTAATAGGAATGTACGAAGGAACGATGTGATATGTATACCTTTATTGCTGGTCTTTATTACAGATTTTGCAATTAAAATGTGAAAATACAATACGTCTGTTTTGTGGAATTGAAAACGAAATAACAGGGATTTTTTTTACCGCTTTATTTATATATTTTGAAAATAATGTAAAAAGAGTTCAATTTTTAAGGTGTAAGAAAAGAGGGAAATCAAACACATTCAGCTGAATATTATGATAATAAAAAGGCAGTAATCTACGAAAAAGTAAAAGGACGAATTTCAATGTGTTGGCTCCAGCTGTTTAAGAAATCCGGATAAATCGGGGTACTTTGTTGATAAATCCGAATAACTGGATGAATGATTTATTTTCTGGGTCTTTGAACTCCAGGAAATGCAGAACTTCAGATTCTAAGTAATATCATCTTGTTTCACATTAAGAAATGTTTGAAAATTTCATGTCTCAAGAAAAAGTTCCATTTAAGATCAGATTCACATTGATAATGTACAGGGTATTTTTTATGTATTGATCGATTCTAAAGTTAAATAACTCTAAAACGGTAAGAGATAAAAGTAAAGGTTTCTTTGCACATCATTTAAGTTTTTCTGGACTACTTAACAAGATTATCCTGAAAGAGGAGGCATGTTAAAAAGAAGTTAGCGGAACATGGCCCTTTTTAGGTCAAGGCATCAAAACAGCGCATTGGTGTTCCAAATGGGAGACTGCTAGGAACCATCTTAAGCCAATAAAAAGTAGGTTAAAACTGTTTATCCAAACAGAATAACGTCTGCTAATCTCTGGCTTTATGGTTTGGTTTGGTTTGGGCTTAACGTCCCTTGCAACACTATAAGGTCATTTAAGGGAGGGGCGGCTTCGACCCTGCCTGTCACTGGCTTTATGTCTTACGAATAGAAATATATGTGTTATTGTTTAGAGATAGAAAGCGATGGATGTTTCTCGGGGTATCAAATTAATGAAGTCGTCTTTTTTTTTATCGCACGGACACAATGCACTTCGGAAGTCCACTTCTTGCTATCCTGGTCGTAGCAATTCACAATACCAGTTTCTACCAAATTTCGATACCAAGGTCTGATTGGGTTTTGGATTATGTTTTTCTTGTTGTGCTCAGTTCGAAATTTTACTGGGCTGCAGGCGCGCAACTTGCGCTCTAAACGCACAAGATGTTCTTGGGAAATGCAAGATTAGCGTAATTTCTGCGCGCTAAAAATCGGGGTGTGTTTGTGAAAACATGCCGAGTGCACGAAACAGCACTTTGGGAATTACGAAAGAACAGGCTACGTTGTGAGTACGACTCAGGCATTGGAGTAAAAACATATCAAGCGTGGTACATTGAACAACCAAACACGTAATTCACGAAGGAAAAGAAATATATATATATATATATATATATATATATAGAGAGAGAGAGAGAGAGAGAGAGAGAGAGAGAGAGTTAAAGAAAAAGAGATGGTAGAGACAGACAGGCACTCAGAAAAAGAGAGGGCAAACGTGAGAGACAACGAGACAGACAGACGCAAAGAGAGATTTGCAAAAAGAAATTAAACAGCGGGCGGAGACAGACAGGACACGTTTTTATGTTGACATAATATGTGTAACCCCCAGTAATTATATGATAGGGTAACGTGGTAAGTATCCCCACCTAGCAAGCAGGGGACTGGGATTTCACTACTGCCAGGAAATTTTCATTTTTGAGAGAGCGAGAGAGGGAGAGGGATATTTAAGAAGGGAATGCCAAACTCGATTGATTTACGAAAGTCAATAAAAAGTAGATGGAGATTGAGAGAGAGACACACACACACTGAGAGAGAGAGAGAGAGAGAGAGAGAGAGAGAGAAAGAGAGAGAGAGAGAGAGAGAGAGGGAGAGAAAGGGCAAACAGAAAGGGCGTGCACTGTTAGAGGGAAAGAGAAAGAGAGAGGGCTGAAAGTTGGCAAGTATCCCTGACTGTCAATGGTGGGACTGGAGTTCGATTCCGCCATTTTTCTTACCGGAACGTAAAAGAGAATTGACAGAGGCACAAAGAATGGCCGAGAAAAGTGTACGGTACGAGAAAGACCGACAGAGAGAAGGACACTATTATAATAGAGACAAAAACGAACATTATCACGTTTTAAAAAAACGGGGATCTGAACTAGTAATATTAAGATAGCAGCGGTACCAAACAAGCGAGCCAATTTTTTTTTAATTTTCTTTTTTTGCCAACTGAGGGAAACAACATCCAAGTAGATCGAAGATAAGGGTCGAACTACCATCCTGTGCATGATAGTTGAGGAGCTTAACTATTGCACCTCCGAAGAACGAGTAATGGCAAAACTCAACGACCACTCCTTGACCATCATAATTGTCGAACTTTGATTTGATTGCTTGGTAAACGCGATGTATAAATAAAGAATCTGAGACTAAATTTGCCATGAGGAATTAATCAGAAATCGACACAAGCTTCGATGACAAATCGATTACATTTTGATGAATAGATGTTGCTAACATGCATGTCACGTTTTGACTAATGCATTACTATGGTATGTTTATCACCATGATCTCTCATCGCTATGACGTGTTAACCAAGATTTTTCGACAAGATAACTATCATGTCTGGATCACCATGACGTCTTGATCACAATGATATGTTGATCCCTATGAGGTGTTGATCAGGATTTGTCGACTGGATCACTATGACGTGTTAATCACTATGACGTGTTAATCACTATGACGTGTTAATCACTATGACGTGTTAATCACTATGACGTTTTGATCACTTTGACGTTTTGATCACTATGACGTGTTGATCAAGATTTACATTTTGACATCTCTACAGTTTGAGGCGGAATAAATAATCTTGATTGATCTGGTTCGTTTTTTTTATTTTACGCCCCTAGGCATGTTTGTTTTATATTGTTTCGAGACACTTTCGACACTGTAAGGTCATTTAGCACCAGGAAATATATTAGGACTATAGTAAGATTTACGAAAAAAGTTACAAGCAGCAGACTAGGCCCAGAGCGCCCGCCAACCGCCCATCAGCGCAGCCTGTCAGTGGAACGACAGCTGAAAAGTCTCTTTGACACCTCCCTCTCACTGTCTCTCTCTCCCTCCCCCCCCCCCCTCTCTCTCTCTCTCCCTCCCCTTTCCCCTTTAAAAAAATTCTAAGATCAACCCCTCCGATGCCTGCTGCCTTGATTTCGAGTTCAACGCGGGTAAATAGCCATCAATTTTTACGGATGAGTAGATAAGAAAGGCTGTTTCGCACCGCCTCACCTCTCGCCCGTCTCCAGTCTGATGGAGAAAACAGTGTCTGCTGCCACATACCGACCTCCCTAACCCAAAGCCGGACCGACATATCGTCCAAACTTGGGGTGTGCGAGTACTCAAGTAGGGCTCGAATACTCGAGTATTTATTTTCTCCAAGTACTCATTCGAGTGATTGGAGTTGTGTTGTTTTTTGTTTTGTGTTTGTTTGTTTTTTCAGTAGCGCTGCTTTAGTAAGCGTAAGCTTTAAGTGATGGGCAAGGCCTTAGTCTTATAGTCTTATTCTTGGGGTCTCCGTCACGTAAAGCCTATCACGTTGTTTAAAGCTTAGCGCTTACTAAAGCAAGGCTGCTGTGAAAACTGTTTTCAATTACTCGACAACTCGATTTAGTCCAAAGCCTCCGAGTACTCGAGTAATCACTCGAGTTTTTCCTTCCATGGAAGTTTTTTTTTAATGCGATGTGGGCACAGACATAAAAGAAATGGAGAAAAAAATGGGAAAAGAAGACACTTATCCATCGATCAAGATTCGGGCAATGAAAATTACTCGAGTACTCGAGAAATTTTCGGTTACTCGAATTGGGACTCGAGTCCAAAATAGCTGGACTCGCACGCCCCTCGTCCAAACACCGCTTCTTGACTCTCTGTCAAAACACCTTATTGAGAACGAGGAGCAAAAACGAAATTATTTATGGACGGACGGGATGTATGCACAGCAATGTGGCAGTGCTACAGTGGCCCAGTATAGCGGCGCACACACCTCTAAAATATTGTCTTTCGCCGGCGGGGCCACCGCTTTTTAGGAGCGCGTGGGATTTCTGCACTCAATGACCGCACGTAATGGGGAAACCTCAACGCGGAAGACGTTCGAGGTAACGGTGGGCGAAATTCGAATACCGTATCAAGATGTTTGAGTAGGGTTTTTTTTTGTTGATTTTGTTTTGTATTTTAATTTTTTAATGCTGTTGTTGTTGAGGGTGCTCACATGCTGAATTCGGATTCACAACATTGCTAAGAAGCTATTTAACCATTTCGAATTTGGAACATCCTTGTACTCATGCGGAAGACCGGAGTTCGATCCCAGGTCGGACGAGCATCAGCGTGTTTCTCCTGGGGTTAATCCCTCTCAGCCCGGGTTGGCCCTGGTAAACAGAGTCAAAGTAACCCGTCTCTTAAATGAATTTAAAGTGTTGTATAGGACGTAAAACTGGCATCTAAACTTTAGTGGGGTACTCCATGACGCCGGGAAAAGCACAAGATCCTTTTGCAGACCACTAGGCTCGTTGGCTGGAAAATCTGGTGTATTTTATGTTGTGTTTCGTAAAGGGCCAAAGGGGGGGGGGGGGGGAGCATCTACTGTGAGGAGCGAAATATTAATACATATATCTTCGATTATTTTGTCGTGGTTAGGTTCTTCGTCTATTACGGAGAGGATGTGAGTTCAATTGCCACGTCGGACGATCATTTCCTTCTTTCTGTTGAGGTTTTTTTTTTTGTCTCTTTCTCATCACGAGTTGGCCCGAACCGGCAGGATCGAAAAAGCCCGCCTGTATGTATGACCTTATAGTGTTACATAAGGGGTTAAAACAAAGAAAAAACAAACCACAGTACACTATATCGAATTTTTACAAGAGAGCTAGAGTTGTGCCTAGCGTCTTACTTCTGGCATCCGTCCCTCTCAGCCCGGGTTGGCCCTGACAGACAGGGTCTAAGTAGCCTGTCTCTTAACTGACCTTACTGTTGCAAGAGACGTAAAACAACAACAACAACAACAACAACAACAACAACAACAATAAAACAAAACAAAAAAACCAAATAAAATAAGAAATAAAAACGAAAAGCCAAACCATACCAGGTCAAGCCATGGGTGGCCTGCTCCTACTACTTCTTTGTAGGGCCTATGTGTTGCTATTGTACCTCCTGACATTGAAATGATCTTAAAGTATCGATAGTGCCGTGAACATGAATAAACATTCAATCAAGTCGAACTACACCATTTCGAAATTTCCGACTAAATCTACTTGCTCCAGGTTTTCCGGATACTAAAAACAAAACTACACTTTGTGACCCAGACTTGCGTGAAGAGCAACGGCACCTCAGCGGCGGCCGTAGCGATCGTCGTCTTCTGGCGATAGACTCATCGAGGTCATCGAGTGCAGAGACGGGCGGAGGGCGAGAGGAAGAACTCGTCGCGTCAGGGCTTCTTCACTCCATCTCCCTATACTTTTAGGAGTCGAACTCAGGATGTCTACAATGATAAGAAGACTGTAGATACCATGTGTGCGATGTTAGAGAATAGTGGGTATGTCATGAATTAGTTTTGATTAGATGATCGGAACGCGCTTCCTTGGTTCGGTTTCTTCTTCTTATTTCCCTTGCGGTTTACGGTACACGGGAGAAGATAAGCCAATAAAAGGCTTGATACCCGATTTGTTTATTATCCGAAAATTGAGTACTGCCCCCGACGTTCTTTTTATTTGATTTCTCCACTCACTTTCTCGTACCCCCTCCTCTCTCTCTCTCTCTCTCTCTCTCTCTCTCTTTCTCTCTCTCTCTCTCGCTCTCTCTCTCTGTCTGTGTTTCTTACTCATATTTACTGTCTTAGACGTTCTTTTTGTTTGATTTCTCCCCCTCACTTTCTCGATTCCCCCTCCTTCTTTTCTCTCTCTCTTTCTCTCTCTCTCTCTCTCTCTCTCTCATTCTCTCTCTTTCTTT
>JAUKPP010267564.1:0-11432 GCA_032273245.1 Phyllaplysia taylori
AGATGGACGTAAAATTCGGAGGCCCCGCCTCGTAAATGACCTTACAGAGTTGCATGGGGCGTTAAACCAAAACTAAAAAAAAAAATCTCCATGGGCAGACCGGCATCTGCGTTTGTCTGTGGGGGTTCACCCTGATAGGCAATTGTCTTGTGGAGTCCGATCCCTGCCAGTAACATATACTTGCAGAAATATGATCTTGTCCCTCTTTCTAAGAAATGTTTTGCGATGGAAATTTTACATTATTTTTCAATACATCAGCCAAAGGACAGGAGATCAAACAAAAAATGTTTAAGGCAGGCAGCTAGAACTTAAGAAATGGGCTGTCATAACATTAGGACTTCCACTGTTTGTGTCTGAAAGTCTCCCAACATACTTAAAGAGTACTGCCCTGGGAAGTCTTTCTTCTCCGTCACACAAACTAACTCTCATACACAATCATATCTGACAGACTCTTGCTCGGCTGTGACTACATAATTTCATCCCAATTTTGCTTTCAGACAAATGCTCGAGGGTAGAGGTCATTCCCCAACACCAAAGGCAAAGAAGGGATTCTTCGGACGGAGGAGTCCAGGTCGAAATGAGCGAGTGAGTGAAAAATACTTCTTTTACATTGGACAGAAATTGTAGCTTTCTTTAACTTCTTGACATGCTTTTATTTCATTTTCGTACACTTTTTGTTTTCCAGTTTCATCAATAGCCTATCGTGTATACCCATTTTAACAGCATCTGTTACCTCTAGGTTAGGTTCTTTGTCTTTCACTTTGGTCAGGCTTGCATCGATTCCAGCGAACCGGCGCTGTGGTGTAATGGTTAGGCTCTTCTCCTTGCATGCGGAAGACCCCGGTTTGATCCCCGATCGCGGACGATATGGTTTTTTTCTGCAGGGATTTTTTCCCTCCCAGCCCGGGTTGGCCTTGACAGGCAGGGTCGAAGTAGCCTGGCTCTTAAATGACCTACAGTGTTGCAAGGGACGTAAAACTGGTAACCAAACCAAATCATCTTGATCTACTTATGACGCAGGAAAAGTCCAGACCCATGTTCACTATCTTGTCAATCCCTATTTCAGGACGTCATCGCAGAGAGACTTGCCACAAATGGAACAGCATCTTCATCCTCTGATCAGCGCCAAGGAGGAGGCATCACTCACAGTGTGTCCTCACCGTCTCTCCGCGAGGAAGCTCTCGTCGCCACCGCCGGCTCATCCTCAGAGTTGGAGACCGACGCTCAGGCTAGTGAGTCAGTGACCGAGGGTGCACTGGGAACAGGACTTCATCAGTCGGCCTCAGCAGAAGAACTAAGTATGAGGAAGACTAAGACCGACAGTGCGAGCAGTTTACATAAGAAAGACCACGTCAAACATAGGAAGCATTTGGACAAGGTGACTATAGGCGACCCTTGTCCTGTGATTGTGCCTGTGGTTGCTGACGCGATTGATGTGAAGGTCGACGTGGAGCTGAGGCGAAGCAGGCGTGACGAGTACGAAAAGGGGATGAGTAAGAAAGGAAAAGGGAAAAAATCAAAACCCGTGGATGATGAGACGGTAGATAGGAACATCAACAATCTTGATAAAAGTCCTCCGTCTAACTTAGACACGAGTCTGCTGGACACAATAATTCCTCCACCACAAGGGTTCGGGGATTGCTCTATGGAGGAAGAGACGATCAAGATTAGCAAGGGCGGTGACGAGGACATGGAGGTGGACATTGAGTCTGATGGCGGGTCTGAGGCCGGTTTCTCCACAATCTCTGGTGGCACGGTCATGCGGAGGACAGACTCCGGCCGCTACTCTACACAGGCAGGCCGCTCGGCATCAGGGGCTTCCATCGTGAGCTCTGTCTCTGATCCTGGACTTGCTCCTCCATCTGTGGGTGAAAAAGATTTTAATCTTGGTCAAAATTCATTGGGTGCTAGTAGCTGCGAAATTGGTTTATCATCGAGTTCCAGCAAAAGCCGCCCGCCACTGAAGAGAGCTACACGTTTCACAGGGGAGGAAACTGACGATGTCTATGTGACGCTGACAGGTGTTCAGGCAGCTGCGGCAAGTGACCAACAACAGCAGCAGGTTGCTGAGGGTGATTACGTTGTGTTACGGCCTAAGCAGGGACAAGTTAATGGAAGGCAAACTGGGATGAAACTGCTGTCTGACAATTACGGCTCCGAAGACGACTCCTCAGCATCATCTGCTAAGGCAATTGATCAGACTGATGGCAACGAGGAAGATTCAAGTGAACATGATACACTGATGAACATGCCCGACAAGACAGATGTTTCCCGCAAAAAATCCCTGTCCGCCCAAGATCTGCAGTCGGCACCCAGACTTGCCACACCAACTCGGGCCAACAGCTTACATGCTTTATCTCCAGCTGGTAAAAAGTTCAATTACAAGCCTTATTTGCAGATAAGTCGGGACACCCACAAACTGCTTGCCCGTGCCGGGTTCATGGCACCGCAGGCTGAGATGGTGCCTCTCTCCCTCGACGTTCCCGTGCCTGTTAAATCCCCTAAACGATCAGCACACAGAGAAGAGATGAGAAATTCTCTCAGAGCCAGTTTCTACGAGAAGCGTCGCAGTCTTAGCTCCACGTCCTCCACCCGGCGCAGGTCTGATCTGTCTTGCCACGCGGCTGACAGAAGCAGTAGTACTTCTAATGCTAGCGCCTTATCCGAGTGGGACACATTATCCCTCGACAGCCGTGTTTCGTCTGATGCTTCACAGCTGCAGCCTCCAGAAGATGGGGCAAAACCCACAGGTTCTGAGATCAGCAGTCGGGTGTCTGAACTCTCAGCTAAGATGGAGAGGGAGGAGCGAGAAGACGATAAGGGTACACCTGCTGACGTTCCACCAGGCAGTGTACCACAGGGCGACGATGCAAATGAGATTAATGAGAATGGCAACGTTGAAGACATGGAGGAGAATGGTGATATTGAGTCTGACTCTCAGGAAAATGTTAGTGACGAGCAACAGCCCGAAGCGAGCAGTGATAGGCCCGATGAGTCAAATGTCAGTTTCAAAAAGCCCATGAAGTCCAGGCCAAAAAAATTGAGTGAGAGGGACAAATCTCTGACCTTAAGCGGCATGTTGGACAAGTCACTGGCTGAGCATGGTCCAATAAGGATCAAGAGGGCCCAGATCGCTCTTCCGAAACACGAGAGTGTCGTGAACATCAAAGAGTGCAAGGCTGGCTCGGTGGCAGAGAGCGTCAAGCATTTCACACAGCAGCACAACCCGTCATCCGGCAGCAGCTCCAAGCGCAAACGAAACAGCTCCCCTGTGCGGATACCCACCATATTTGCTAAGAGCGAGGAAAAGGCTCGGCAGTACAGAGAAATTGCAAGCTTTGCCAGGGAACGGTCAAATTCAAGAGGGAGTGAGAGCGCATCGGCTTCAAGTCTCCCAGAGGATGATTCAGATTTAGAATCTGATGTCTCTGGGGCAAACATCACAGTCTTGGAAAATAAGGCGTCATCAGGCTCTTCAGACCAGTCTGAATCAGAGAGTGTTTTTAGCGACTCAGAAGCACAAAGCGGAGCAGCCCGACACAAATTGCAATTCCTCGGCCGGCAAAACTCGACCTCGTCAAAGAAAGACTGGGCCGCTCAGGGCGCATCAACAAGATCATATCAGTCTCCATCTAAAAGGCAACGCATCGACCTCAGCAATTCCCTCATGGAAACCATCAACTCTGTCTGCACTCCGGCGTCTGAGAAAGTCTCGAAGAATGAAGATTCCCGTAAATCTCTGTTGAAATCACCACTCAAGTCTCCGCTGCAGGAGTCGACCAACACGGCTGATTCTATGCAGATCTCCCCTTCAACATCACGGACACCAGATGAAAAAGTAAGTTTTCTCTCTTCTTATTCTGTGTATAATGAGTGGTTTGTTTTATTTGTCCTAAAACACATTCACTGGTGTAGCCTACAGTATAACATGACTACAGCGGGACCTTACTGGAGTCCCCCTTTTTTTTCTCCTTATTTAAGCTCAATTACCTGTGCTCAGGTTTAGGTTTAGCCGGGCAAGGAAAGGCCTGAACTCTGATACAGCGGGAAGTCGAAAATCAAATATCCAACTACTGTGGGCAGGGGGCGGCATCAAGAGCACTAAATATAGTATAGCCACCATTTAATTTACGTCTTAGTGATATTGCAGCTCTGCGGGAAACCGCCAACTCCCTTTCTCGATTTTGAATTTCAGACTCCTGCACTTTACTTATGTTGTCATTAGCGACACTGAAACAACGACGCCTTCCTCTTCACGGAGGCTTCCTTTTGTATTTATATAGTGGGAACTCGCCTACAGCATAATTTTCTTCTGGAACTAAAAGTCCGGCTATAGTCATGTACTGTATTTGAAGACTGATGTTCCAATTGTAGTTTACGTCCTCTCCATATTTTAAAGCTGAGAATTTTTTTTAGAAAAAAGTCTCTTTAAGCCTAGGTCTTTGGTAAAGAATATTATTGAGTAATTATACTATAAGGCTGAGAGAAAAACAGTTTTATAGTTTACTTATATAAAATCTGTGATTTTTAATGTATTACACAGTATATCATTGATCCTTGTGTCATGAGTCAACATAATCATGTGGGTGGTTGATGGTGCTCCGGCATGATCTGCTCTTGTGCTCTCTTGTTCTCCTTCTTTCTAACTGTTTCTATCGTCCTTATCAATTTCTTTGCGCTGAAATTACCTAGCTTATCGTGTTGATAGTACTATCAAAGCTAAAATGAACAAGTCAGCATAATCATTTCAATGCATTTATTTCGTCAGGCAAAGCGGAGGAGCCTAGCAGGACACACGCCACATCGGGTGCCCATCCAGAACGGCTCAAGCAGCAACGGCCAGCAGCTAAAACATCAGGTGCAGAAGTCAAGAAACAATAGCACATCCCCCCAGAAGCAACCACAGCGTTCACCACGCTCCCAGGAACAGACAAATGGCTCAGGAATTACGTTCTCATCTGTGTGGGCTCAGCTGGACGGCGATGACGATGATTTGTAATCATCTTTGACACATTTTCAACTTCTGTCTTGATTGCATTATGTAATGGGGACACTAAGTTGTTTTTATTATTTCGCTGCGTTGTTGTAAATATATATTTCTAGGGGCTACATCGTTGTGAAATTGCAGGCTCAAGACAGTCCAAATCATATCAAATGTGAACTTCTTTTACATGTATGCTATTTTACACTCTTTCAGGTGCTGCCTCTGTTTCAATGAAAACAATTTTTATATCTTGTCTTTTCTTTTGCCACCAATGCAGAGCTTTTTACTAATTCTTTATACATTCTCAGTCCTTGTCTGTGTGTTTACTTTTTCTCCCTCCTGAATTCTTTCTCAAAGCCCTCATCTTTCTCCACTGTGTGCCTTTGTCTTTACCATTCCTTCTGAAGATTTGTTGAGCTCAAATGTTTATGATGGTTGTGCAAATATTTAGTTATGTTGTTGGTCATGGCATTTCATGGATTTGTGATTAGCAAACAGTTGCCCGCATCTTGCACTTAGTTCCTTACATTACAACTATGTTTTAGAGTCTTGTGATCAACAGTT
The DNA here is from genome assembly GCA_032273245.1 of Phyllaplysia taylori. Taxonomy (NCBI): domain Eukaryota; kingdom Metazoa; phylum Mollusca; class Gastropoda; order Aplysiida; family Aplysiidae; genus Phyllaplysia; species Phyllaplysia taylori. Next base: position 5,549 of record JAUKPP010267564.1, read on the forward strand.
AGCGTACATGTTTTGTTTCTGTTTTGATATCCAACAACATCATTTAACTATGCAAAAAAAGTCGCTGGCTTTGCCCCCAGGTGTGCTTCTATAACAATTAGAATTCTGTAGCATTATTGAAACGTAATATGGGATCATATTGTTTCTTATTTTAAGATTTTAAATCATTTGTCATGAATTTCTCTCATTCATTGTTATTAATTTGTTTTTACCAAGTTGTGCAAAGACACATTGACATTACCTCTTACAGAAGATAGAATTCAGGGAGGTAAATTTTAAAACAAGTTCACCCACATAGAGACAGAAATGGCTTGGGGTAGTCTCCTTAATTATTACAAATTTGCCTGAGCAACATTGTTGTTTTGCTTTGAATTTTTATTCCACTGATATCAGCTTGCTCTCATGAAATGTACCATTGGTCACCACACACTTTGCCGTTATCTTTTTAGTAAGTGACACCTCTTTTGCACAGGATAGGTACATGTAACTCAGTCAGGGAACCGGCGCTGTGGTGCAATGGTTAGGCTCTTCGCCTTGCATGCAGAAGACCACGGTTCGATCCCCGACCACGGACGATCTGAGTTTCTTTCTCCTGGGATTTTTCCCTCTCAGCCCGGGTTGGCCCTGACAGGCAGCGTCGAAGTAGCCCGTCTCTTAAATGACCTTACAGTGTTGCAGGGGGACGTAAAACTGGTAACCAAACCAAACCAATCAGTCAGGGAAATACACAGATAACATTGCAGTGTGCTGTTGTGATCATTCGGATGCTTATAATTATTATTGATTCACTCTGTTCTATTTTTATTTTAAGTTTCATCTGTGCTTATGGTTGTGACTAAGAAGAGTTCACTTTTATCCTTCTTTAACTTGTTGCTTAGTGAAAAAAGAATATTATATGGAATTCATTTGTGCAGTTTTTAATTTTCAATCATACCAAAAACAGTACAGGTTGCCCTGCTGGCGCTGTTTAAGCTTTTTCAGTGGCTTCTGTACTTCCTCCGTCCCCCCTCTATCATCACACATCAACTTAAATTTAAAGCACACTGATATACGCAATTTATCATATTTATTATTCTGAACAAACAAAAACATACTGACTGAACAGTTAAGAGTTAAGCAAGATTCCGGTGCAGTACCACACCATGTTGTTGAAATCATTGCTAATGAAATGTTAATATTTTACATATTTATTCCTAGTGAAAACATGTGGTACCTGTTTGTGAAATCCATTTGGAGGATTTATATCTCCTGGTTTCCAACCAAAAGTTTATAATGACCCATATTCCTATCCCGTAATACCGTAATTTCTCCAGTCTCTTTGCATCATCTTCAGCTCATAGAGACTGCTTTATGGAGATCACACAAAAGCATTCATCAACCTTACGATTATATTTATGCTGGTTAAACTATGTAACCTTTTCAAAGCCCTTCTGTATGATTGTACATGTAATTAATAGAGGGGATAAAAAAAAATGTACTCTTTGAATGTTTTTATTGGGTAATATCTTACATGATTACACATGAAATCATTTTTATTAATCATTTACAATGATCAAGAGCTGTGCCTTCCCAATTAAAAATTTGAAATGTATATTTTGGACTTTTCATGCGTGTATTTTGGGAGAAGTGCTGACTGTTATTTATGAAATGTTTTAAATGTCCCATGTCAGTCAGCTCGCTAATTTGGGGTTTCGCCACACGTAACTTCTGCTCAAAAGGCTCTGATGCTTCGACTCCTGTTGTTTGTTTTTTTACGAGAGCATTCCTGTTGAAATATAAATCATTAATCACGCAGCAATGCTTAACTTAGTAAATCTGTTAGCAATTATGTCCGAATGCTTTCACTAAATGGGGGGGAACATAGGGCAGTGTATGCTTGCTTTGTTTTGAGTTTTTTTTAGACGTGTACTTGTAACAAGGGATTTTATGTGCCTCATGATCACACTATGGGGGACTCATCTATATATGTACAGACTATTCCCTTTTATGAAATTTTATCCAGAGATGGAAACGCAGAGTTTGTACTTATAAATATTTTTTTCTAAACTGCTCTATTTGTGTAGCTTTGGCAATGCTTTATATCAGTAGCCGCACAAAGGAATTAGTCACAACTTTTACACATGAATTTGTTAATCTTTGTTGTCTTGAAGAAGTTTAAAATGTCTCACATTGGCAGGCAGTATTAAATATGTTGAATACAAATTTACTTTTAATATACACGCAGACAAATTGATGGGAAAAAAATAGGGTTAATTTTGTTTGCGCAGGCCGTTTGTTATGCAGTAGACATAGCAGATAATGGAAGGTGCCATACTACTTTTCATAATTCGTTTGGTTTTTATTTCGATTCTTGTCGACCCTATAATATACATGTAATAGAAAGAATTTCTTAGCTTCGACTTCGACCATGCTGATTATAGTATTATACCTGGTTTCATACAGCCGGTCAAATCCGGGCATGAAATAGGATATTAGGAACAATTGTAAAGAGATCTGTTTTCACTTTCAAGATATCCCTGCTGCTACAGCTACATTGTATAAGTAGTATCAGCTTTGTACCATCATCATTTGAAGTCTGAAAAACTAAAACCGCAAAGATTCTTTTTTTTGCTAGAATACATGTACCTTGTAGGCCTACCTCCCAGCGCTCATTTGACAACAATATCATTTATTTCTATTTTTTATCAGCACTCTATACACATGTACTCGCTTCCTATTCAAAAAGCTATACTATAGTGATTCTGCAGGTAACAGGGATGTAAGTTTTAGGGCTAAATCCAGCTTTTCAACAATTTTCCAACTAGCCTACTTGTCGTGAGCGAAATTGAGGTAAAATTGTTATCTCTTAGGTTGACTATTGACCTATTTTTAAACCATGTCAGGCTCTGGCTTGATGCTAGTAGCAGAGAAGAAGGGATGGGATGGGCTTGTCAGATGTTACTTTCCATCTCTCCATTATTTTATTTTTTTTATGTGACAAGCCTTGCGTGAATGTGAACAGTGATTGAGATATTTGTGATCTAAATGTATTTTCTAGACCATCTTCTGTCAGCTAGAAGGTCAATTAACAAGATACTTTCGGGTTTTTTTTCATGAACCAAGTTGAAATGTTTTTAATAGGTAAGATAAGGAGATGAGTGGCTCTCCAACGGAGATGGTATTGTGAGGGATCCAATCGGATTCAAACAGGGTGGTGATAATAGGGGTATAGAAACATGTAGAGACAAAAAGTCACTAATAGGTAAGAGGTACACTCGTTACAGCACCAAAAACAATCGCAGTGAAAATTTGTGTGATTGTTGGGAAAATATTACATTGTACATGTACCTTGTTAACTCTGATTCCCGTATTTTGACAAACGAATATGCCTTGTCTATTGAAGTTTCATTTATTGCTCAATTTTAGTTTTAATGAATATATCTTTTCTGAAGAAAATTTCGTACATGTATGTGGTTTTGACAAATTTACTTCATTTACACCTGTCTATCATTGAATGTTAATTGTGTTTTAGCGAGTAGGACGATCAATGTACACGTGTTTCAAATTCAGGGATAAAGACATTCCATAAGAATAAATATTGCCTGCCGTGTCAGTGTTTCGGGAATGTCATTAATACTACTACACATGTGGCTGAAAATCTTTACACTTTAGTGTGTTTTTTTCTGAATTAAATGCCTTAGGATGAATGATTAATTGATTTAAAATAGGTTTTGTCGCAATGAAATTTTATCTTTTAAAAATGTTACCATGTGAGTGAACTATGCAGATTTACTGAAACCGAAACATTTCTGCGTAGAAAAAGGTCTTTGTTGCACTGATAAATCCTGATTTGGGAATGTGAGCATGAAAATCAAATAATAATAACAGGCCTTTCAGTTCTATACATAAGTCAGTCCCGTGGTTGCAAGCCTGTCAATTGTACAGTATAGTAGTAATAATCAGTGCTTTCATCATCAGAGGTGCTTCTAGAGACACTACAGTGCTTGACAACCTACATGATCCTGGGGGTTGAATAAAATGCTGCTACTGCTGACCCTAACTTTATCACAAGTGTCTTGTGTTTTGTGTTTTAGCTTTCCTAGATTTTGAATTGCATGTACATGTATACATATTAGTTTTTGGTTTGGTTACCAGTTTTACATCCCCTGCAACACTGTAAGGTTATTTAAGAGGCTGGCTACTTCGACCCTGTCTGTAAGGGCCAACCCGGACTGAGAGAGAAAAAATCCCTGCAGAAAAAAAAACAGATCGTCCGCGACTGGGGATCGATTCGGGGTCTTCCGCATGACAGGCGAAGAGCCTAACTATTATACCACAGCGCCAGTACTACATGTATATACATGTGTATGTACATATTAGCTCACCACACCTATTATATGTTATGTGTGGAAAAACAATTGTTAATTCTTAACAAAGGTTTGGTTTTGGTTCAATGTGTCATGCAACACTGTAAAGTTCATTTACAACATCACAAGGCGGGACCTCCGAATTTTATGTCCATCTCCGATAGGACGGGGATTAGAGCAATGAAAACTCTGATAAGATCCGGATGAACCTTCCCAGATTCGAATCAAGAACCCCCTCGTCTGTAGGCGGGCGCGCTACCGCTCGGCCACCGACGTCCTGGGTGTGGTTTTGGTACCTATTGTAGCACCCCACGTGGATTCGGCGCCGAAATAACCTTATAGTGTTAATGGCGCAGTAAAACCACAAACAAACAAAACAGGTGGTTGACAAACGCTCTGCTGTGGTCTGTTCCTTTCTAAATGTTACTCCCTGGCACTGAAATGACCTTGTAGTGTCAATAGTGCCGTAAAACCTTGACAACCACTCTTTTCATCACTGAAAGTTGTGAACCGTAAACGGTCACTTCAGAGGCGGAGTCTCCGATTGCAACGTCTATGACCTCTTGATATTACAGTTAAGGCTGCTAGGATTCAAACCTTGGATCTCCATTATAATCATGTATATATTTATACATGTATGAAACCCACTCACTCATTGTAGACTGCTCTTTATACCGGCGCTGTGGTGTAATGGTTTAGGTTCTTCTCCTGTCGTGGAAGACCAGTGTTCGAACCCGCGTGCGGGCGATTTGCGTTTGAGGATTTTTTCCCTCTCAGGCAGCGCAGAAGTAGCCCGTCTCTTAAATTACCTTACAGTGTTGAAAAGAGTGTAAAACTGCTAACCAAACTGAATCGATCACTTCCGGCTGCGCCATCAATCCAAATAAATCCGTGTTCGGGGCGTTCGGTTCCCCGCCTATTGCTCAAGAGGGCTGGAGTTCGCTCCCCACCTTTGGCGGACATCTCCACTTAGACTGTTGGGAATGGGATGTTTTGTCCCATTTCATTTTAGTCTCAGTCTCAGCCCGCGCTGGCCTTGGCAGGCAGGGTGTGTAAAATGGTTTGCTCCCCCTCATGAGGAGAAGGAGGAGCTGAGCATATTCGGTCTAAATATAATGATGGTCTGGTGACAGACAGGGTGTAAGTAAGTCGCCCGCATCTTAACAGGTTTATCGTGTTGCAAGGGGCGTAAACCCAAAATTAAACCACTTCTTCTCTCCCTGGCCCTGAAGTGATGACCCGCGAGTCGATTGTGCCGGTAAAACGTTACCAAACGAGCCTGGAGTTTCGATTAGATTCCTCAGAGTTTATAAATGCTCTATGGCTTCAACCTCCGTCCTATCAAAGATGCCCATCAAACCGGCGCTGTGGTGTAATGGTTAGGCTCTTCGCCCGTCATGCGGAAGACTCTGGTTCGATCCCCGATCACGGACGATCTGGGGTTTTTTTCTGCTGGAAATGTTTCCCTCTCAGTCCGGGTTGGCCCTTACAGGCAGGGTCGAAGTAGCCCGTCTCTTAAATGACCTTACAGTGTTGCA
>JAUKPP010267575.1:0-11432 GCA_032273245.1 Phyllaplysia taylori
GACTTCAATGACAACGTGATCAAAGAAATAAATATCTTTCCTCAATACTTAGCGATTTTAATCACAGTTTTCACAACGCAGATCAATGAATGGGACAGTCGAAGTGTACCTAAATCTTTGAGTCGCGTTTTCTCGAAACAGCGATTTCCGCTTTGTGTCACTATGTCATGGAAGCGACGAATTAACTCTCTCAGGTGTATCGAACGGGGTATCAGGACCCCACTTTTTAGGTAGGTTGGTACTAGTGCCCTATATTAATTTACAAGAACAACAAATTGAAAGATGCTTGAGTGAAAGATCCGAGTTGCGCTATTCAGATAGTGCTGGCAGTGGCAAGGTGGAATTATTTTGGAGAGGGGAAAGAATGGTTTGGGCTTTTTGTTGTTCAAAATGGATCAGACGAGAGAGGTAGGGTGCCAGAGGGAAACAAAGAACGGTACTTTTGCCACTCAACAAGTTAGCAACACCTCTGTGGTAAGTCTGTTCCTGCTGACTGGGTAAATAGAAGGACCACTGGCTTTGCCTTCACTTTGTTTTGGTAAAAAATTACACTGTGTTGTCCGTTATGAGGGATGCTAATAACAGGTGAATGATTAATACTAGGATAGACGCTTGCCACTCTCATCAGTGGTCATCAGTAGCCAAAAAATTTTTGCACACTGATCGAGATGGGTAAGCGCTAACCTTGCCCATGCCCAGCATTGGTCAGCAAGTGCGTGAATTGTAAAGTGATGAATAGACTATATATATAACAATAGATGAATAGAATGGCTACTTGCAGCTAGGACTCATCCACAATATATGCGCCCCCTAATTTAAAAGTGTCGGGTAAAGAGAGAACCAAGTGGTTCTTGGGTAGGTTTTTGTGGCTGTTGGTAATTAAAAAAGGATGGTTGCAGTTGCATTGGACAGGCAGTCTTGGACGGTGTCATTATAGGAAAAATATAAGGTGGGACGTGGTCCTTTGAACAGGTGGTTGCTGGGGCATGTTTGACTATTTGATCTTTTATACACGTTCATTTGACTGTTTGAAAAAAAACACTATTCAATTTGTCCATCTGCAGGAACAGAATCCTGGTCACTCCTATGTTGAGGATTTGAGCAGGATGGCTTTGTCAATATTTGATGTTGACTATGGTGAGCTTCTGTACTAATATATATAGTCAATTCAGACTTGAGCATTTCTTATCCATACATATTAATATTAAGATGACGAGCCATTGTACAAATTCATCCGAAGCTGAAAAATACTTTTCAGAGCAATATCTGATTTCAGGATTTCATTCCATGGAAACTTCTAGAGCTAACTTTTTAAATGTAACAATGATACATGTGGAGGCTGTGAATGACAAAAATATTTTTCACATCATCATCATTTTTGTGACGGGGCAGATGTGGAGAGGATTAAAATGACATGAGGTCGCTAGCATCAAAATGAAAAACATAATTAATGATGATTGGTGATTATTCAATTATAAGTTAGTTTTATTTTACTGCTAATTTACATTACAAATTTTTCATTGCAGTGAGCTGTCACTTCGAAAAAAAAACCACAGACCACTTTTATAATCAAAATTGGAGACAGGGATTCTTGTGTATTTAATTTTAAATTTTCTTTCGCTGTATACTGCCTTTCATGTCCTTATTTATAGTTTATAGGCAAAATATTTTTTTTTAAATTAGTCATATTAGAAATTGCATTTTTCAGACATAGCCACAGATGGTTGGGAAGCCAAACAGAATGTCAAAAGTGTTGTCTACTTTGTAAAGTAAGTAAACATCTTTGAGTTTGTTTTCTGTATATAAAATTCAAATGGACCAATGCTAAAATATTGTCAAAGGCCAACCAATTTTTAAAATTTGTTTGTTTGTAATATTTGATAGTGAGTTAAAGCCTGTCCTGCAAAATAGAAGTCCTGGTGGTAGCCCTTTTTGGCTTGCTTTGAGGCATGACAGTTCAATAATCAGTCTCTTGTATGTTTATTTAAAAATGGAATAAAAAGCTTTGGGGCATTGATATTTTGGAATCAAATATAGAACATAATGGAATCCTTACATTTCAGAAGATGTTGTTTAATTTGACTTGAAGAACTCCTGTTCTATGAATGGAAGTTGAAGCTTATATTCGCATTAAAGAGGTTGCAGACTTTACAAAAATATTTTTTGTCTTTATTGTATGAAGTTTATAAAAATCATTTCCCTTTCTCCCTGTCTGTCCTTGTGACCCTTTTTACTGTATTTTCCATTGAAAAGGGGGAAAGTTGAAGCCCTGTTCCTATTTTGTGTTTGAATTTCAGAATCATTTGTGGTCAAATAAAGTCTGTTGGCTTGTTTAGAAAAGGGGTATTTTTAATTTTAAAAATCATTAGATTGTTTATTAATAATTATCAACTCTTGCGGCATTTCAGTTCATCGTTGCAGATTACAAGCTGGAATCACCCTTACCTAGCCAGGGTGATTGAAGAACTTGGTATGTCTTTTGGTTTTGGTATGTTACCAGTTTTACGTCCCTGCAGCACTGTAAGGTCATTTAAGAGACGAGCTACTTCAACCCTGTCTGTTAGGGCCAACTTGAGCTGAGAGGGAAAGAAATCCCAGCAGGAAAAAAAAACAAATCGTCGGCACTCGGGTCTTCTGCGGGACTGGCCAACGAAGAGCCTAACCATTACACCACAGCACTGGTTCTTGTTATGTCAATTTGAAAGAAAAGATTTTTATTTTTTTTCAAAGCCTTTAAAAGGTTTTATTTTTCTTGCTGAGCCTGTCCACTATTTTAGGTGTCAAGATCAGATGGATATTTGCAAGAATTAGGGCAGCCTAGGAGGTGTTTTTAGCCACCACTGTGTACGTTTTCTCATGGTCAATTGGAAATGGCTTATTAAATAATAGAAAGAACTTTATGACTGTCTAGATAGAGAATAGGAGACCCTTAACAAGCTTTGATGTGTTGTGGGGGTCTGCCGAGAGCTGTATGTGGTGGGGAGTGGGGGTTGGCTTAGTACCTTTCATCAATTCACTTAAAAATGCACTGTGGGGAAAGCACCATATCCCTTTTGCCAATACTCACTTATTTATCATTTCATTTCAATGTTATTTAGCACAGTTGTCAGTATAGAAGGCGACATTTTTTTTTATTGTATATCTCATAGTATTTTTGTTTAAATCAATTTGGCAATGTTTTCCTAAAAGTATTTTATTCTCTCAAGTTCACCTTTGGATTTTGGTTGCATAGAGATAGCGTAAATAATGGTAAATGTAGCCTTTTTTAACATGTTTTTTTATCAGTGTATTGTTAATACGGTACCACAAGTCTCTAGGTTCCAAACCAAGGGTTTTAGATCTTGTCAAATAATTGTTGAAAGCCTAAAAAATTTAAGGTCCTTATTTGTATACAGTAGAGCGCCGTTAATCCGACACAGTCCGTCCCCGGCAAAAGTTTCAGATTATCGAATCTGCCATAGTTCGACCCCATGTAACCCTATAATATGATTTAACACTTTGATTCCATTCAGTTTTGCCGTTTTGTGATCTTTTTATTAAAATATCATAATTAGTAGGCTATGTGTACATGTAGTACCAAAAGCCGATTAATCTTTGCATAAATTTTCTTAATGTTAGGACTATACACAGTATTGAGAAAGGGATGATTAGGAGGGGCTGATGAAGTTGTAGATGGCTTCTCTTGTTTGCCTTTGGGCATCTGGCATTCCATAAAAGTTATCAGGCTCTACATTGTCGGAAGTGGGTATGAGGAGTCCAAGGGTAGTGGTCAAGCTTGGTACTGATCGCCTGCTATTTTACGAGCTCCTGCCCCTTCTGTGTACACAACACGTTGTGTTGGTGAATGGGATTCTACGTAACCAGCATTACATCTGGTTTTCGGTGTTTCATCTTTTCTTTGTGTGGCGACCTTTATAGTGTAACAGGTCCTACCTGCCCAAGAATCTAAACCTGATGTCGGATTATCGAACAGTTTTCTATATAATTATAGGTTTTGTTCCCTCTAAACCTATGTCGGAGTCGGAACAGCGAATTGTCAGATTATTGAGACATAAAACAGGAAAAAATTCAGTCCCCGCTGATCTTGTCGGAACATCTGCGCTCTACCTTACTTAGTATAGAAACGTTGATCTTTTGTGCTAATATCTTTTGTTTTCACATTCAGGTGAATACAATGAAGTGAAGTATGCAGCATACAGAACTGCAATGAAGCTACGCACGCTTCAAACACGTCTGGGATGTAAGTTGGTTAGATTTTTTTTTTTCACCATGTGTAACTCTTACTCTAAATGTAGTTTAAGTCACAAAGTCTTATTAAAAAATGTTAAGCTTTAACTTAGAATTTGCACAAACTGTTGTTTCCTATGCCCTGGTGTAGTCTTTTTTAGTAATTTTTAAGACATGTTTTTCTGTATATGTCGAAGTTTTTCCAAGCTTGAGCTTTCAACATATCAAGATTCAGAAAATCAAGCAAATGTCACTGTAGAAGCTGGCAATTATTTATTTATGCAATTTACAGATCATCCTTTTGATTATCAAAACACATTAGTTCATTTCAACAAATTTAGAAGGAGAAACATAAGCTGCTGAACTTAAAACCTCGTGCCACAATATGATAGTACATGATAAGGTCATGTGAAAGTTTTAACATTATCTGTGTCAAGACTTGTACAATATTCCGGGCGATGTAGAGTTGCAATCGGGATTTTAAGATTGTGATGTAAAATATGTTTTTTCTTAATCCTAGATTTATGCATGTAGAGAATTGGAATGGTAATTGTTTATGATTGACCCACGTGCATGATGCAGAAAGAATATACAAGCATGAAACGATGACATGATGGCGAATCAGCGTACTGTGATGTGATGACTGTTGTCTGTTGCCAGTTTGTTTGATCGCCATAGACGGAATGAAGCAGGTGTTTCCTCACTCCAATTTGGACAGCGAGGATCCAGCAAACACTGTGAGCTGCGCTGAGGCCAGTGGTCTGATATATCGTCTGCTGGAAGTCTCCGACAAACGGAATTGCCACACAGGGGACTATGATCGTGCAGCTGACCTTATTCTTAACCTTCTCCTCAATCTGTATGACACGTAAGTTTTGCCATGACACCGTGTCTCTTCTCTATGGAAATTGCAAAATTTTCAGAAATGCTCATTGTGGTGTTATCATTATGGGATGGGGGTATTTGAACAACTTCATGCTTTTACTTTATACAGATATATGTTTTTATATGACTGTTTTATGTTATGTCATAGTGCTTAACCATTTGGAAGTTTGTTTTATCCTTATCAGCAACCACATTTCATGTTTATCTCAGGAAGCCAAGTTTTTTATTTATTACTATGCATTGTTTTTTTCCCACGTCTTATATTTGGATGCCATGTTAGCAGCTGTCACTGCAAATTGCTAAAGTTTGATTAATTATCAGGCCCACAGTTAACTTTCTGATCTGGAGCAAAGATTAGGGAGACCAGTCGGAAATCGTTTTGCATACTATTTAGCTTGGTTATGCTTAATATGGCAATAGCCAACATAAAATAGAAAAATGTGTGCCAAATTCAGAGTGGCATTGTTTCCACCTTGTATTAGTCCCAAATTGCCTCCAAGCATTCTGATGGTTTCCAGTATAGAAATAGCCATGTGTATATATTCAATCAACTTTCAACAGACATATGATTGTACGTTATCAATAAATTCTCTTCCCTCCACTAACAACTACTAAGTGTTGTGTTTTGCTTTGCTTTGTTTCAGCAATCGCAGTGGGCAGCTTGTACTGAGGTCCATGAGGAATGCTCTCACTGCCCTGTGTCCAGCAAAACTCTGTGACAAATATAGATGTGAGTTGCAGATGAGCCTGGTAGAATTATTTTCTTTGCTACTCCTAGGCTTGCGAACCGTCACGAATTTTTCAGAATGTCCCGAAATCGAGCCAAGTGTTCCAAAGTCCCAAAGAGGGGCAGATTGTCCCAAAATGTGCCTTGCACGGTGTAAATATAACAAATCATTGTTCTTTCTATCATGTTGCATTTGGTGAAGATGCCGCTGTGGTCACCATGAGTGACCCTGGGGTTAGAAATTTTTATTTTTTTTCTTTCCTTTCCTTCTCTCTCTCTTTCTTTTTCTCTATCTCTCTCTGTTTCCCTATCTTCCCCATGGAACCAGCCAAGTTTACAAATGCAGCTACCACACTCTTTCTTTTTTTGTCCCAGTGTTGGCCTAATTAATTACTGTTTATCTGTTTAGTGTTAATTATTACTGAATTTTGTTTTAAAACTATCATGACATCCCCCACGCCCCCACAGATCAGTGCCAAAGCGCTGGGTTGTTCCTAATTGTCTTTCTGAAAAGTTGGCAAGCCTGTACTCCATATAAAGTTTTTAAAATCTTATTTTCTTTTTTGTTTTGTTGATATTATTTTTCAGTTGAAGTGAATGATCATGTCCCTGAAGATCTATCTTTTTCCATAAGTGTTGGGTCTAATAGTTGGATAGCAGATGATATAGTAGATATACTACCAGTGTTTGGTGATATGACAATTTATTGGATGAGACGACTGTTATCAAGGGCGAGCCTTGTGCGAGGAATGTCATATATTTGTAGTTTGAAGTAACTGTGCTTATTTTTGTTTTTTCAGATTTCTTTTCTGGACTGAAGGACGACAATGAGAGGATTTCTCGTGAACAATTTCTTTATTTCATCGATGACTTAATGCAGGTGAAGTAATGTTTTGTTTACTCACTGATTAATCTTAGAGAATGATTTGAGAACTTTCACTAAATTCAGCCCCTCTACTATAATTTTTTCCCAGCAGGGAATCCTATATTGTACGATCCATTGATCTATTTTGTGAAACTATTGTCTTTCAATTCAGAGAAACCAAAATTACCCAAGATTCCCTTACTCTGTTGCAAGACGGGTAGAACGATTTATGTTTAAATTAATAAATGGAGAGTATATACGTTAGTGGTTTTGCCATTAGCCCCTTTTTCCTTTCTCATGTTTATTAACTTCAGATGATTATAATTACTGTAAATGTGTTTGTGTTCATCTGTCACATGGGTGTTATATTTTCGTCTTCTTCTCTTTTGTGGTCCTGTAGATCACAGATGCTATCAAGGAAACCAGTGCTTTTGGCCGGAATCTCACAGCTGCTGTTGACAGTTGTTTTCAGTTGGTGAGTGAAAGCTTTTGACTTGAAGGGAGATTTTTTATTTTATCTTTGTTGAAAACATATCCCAGAAGAAGAGATTTCTGGTTTTAGTGGAAGGGTGTTTTAGAATTGCAGTGGCAGGGGTTTATGCAAAGGCCTGTCGTTTTGAGTGTCCCAATCTTCCTGGTTTCCTGTGCCATCCTATTGGCTGAACTCTTTCTAGTTTGGAATTACGTGGGCTTGGTTCTCTTTTCTAAACAATTGTGTTGTAACGTGATGAGATCGGACACTCACTATTTTTTGGGTAGGGAGTTATGCGTAGCTTACTAAAGCTTGCCTTTATTTTGTCTTTTGAGAAAAAGATTATTGCAGTTGATACTTTACAGTTGAACCTGCCAAAAGGGAAACCCATCTTAACAGAATCTTACCGCTACCCCCTTTATGATTTAGTTTATAATGCATTTGTCTAAAGCAGAAACGTGTCAAAGGGGGGAAAGGAAACCCTTTTCCTTTCTCTCAAGGGGTTCTGACCTGCCCAAGACAGAAAGTGCTTTGCCCCCTCATCTCCAATCCAAAACAAAGCTCACCAAAAGTTTTTTTGTACAGGCTCAAATCTTTGCCCCACACCACTGAACAAGGAAGGGTGTGGTTTCGTGGGATGGAATGAAATGTTAGACAGAAATCTGAAAATTTCCAATGATGTATTTTATACAGGGTCCCCCTCCGGGTGGGGAAATTGTGAAAAAGTTGGGAAATTTTGTGATCGCTGGTGAAGTCCGGGAAAATGAAATGTCTTAAAATTCGAATAATGTAATTAATGGATGGCAAAGAATTTAAAGTATCTAAGGTATTATAAGTGTTTTATCATGATATTAATATAGATTTTTTTGTTCAAATCTTAGCAATAAACAATGGTTACTTATTAAATTATGGAAATATGCCAAACTTTATAATTTTGGGATATTCATCTGTTATGGCCAGGGTTTTTTTTACACATGGTGACTTTATTCTCTCCACAAATATGGGTCTTGAAACAAATTTGGGGATCTTGAAAAAATGTTCAAAGTTTGGATGGGAATCCTTTTTATACAAAATATCCTATTCACTTGATTGGTAACAGATTTCTATAATCTACATATATAAGAAAAACAATACATGTACATGTTGCACTCTGTTTCAGGAAAAATCCCCGGTGACCCTTACTGTGAGTGAGGACACATTTTACTCATGGCTGCTGAAGGAGCCACAGACTCTGGTCTGGCTGCCAACTCTGCACAGAGTCGTTGCAACAGAATCAAGTAAGATAATTGTTCACATAAGTTTTAGCTCATACGTAATACAATCTGCTTAGGTAAAATAACATTTTTTATGAATGTTCCGTTCTAGTAAAAAGATAGCAATGTGTTTTTAAAAAAAAAGACATTTGATGTTGCGTAGTAAAGTGAGATTTTTATTTGTTTTTTAGTGGTGTTTTTAAAAAAAAGATATTTGTTTAAATTGTGTATGTGTTATTTCCTTTTGGGGGGGGGGGGGGGTGGCTTAACGTCCCCTGTAAAACTATACGGTCACTTAAGGGATGAGCTACTTCGACCCTGTCTGTTAGGGCCAACCCAGGCTGAGAGGGACATTGTCCCAGCAGAAAGCCGGAGATAAACTCGATCAAAAGACTGCCCCACACCAACTTTGAACTCATGTCCTCTGCATGACAGGCGAAGCACCTAACCATTACATCACAGACGCCGGTGTGTGTGAATGTTAGAGACACATTTTGACTATACTTTTTCACAGACTTTAGTGGGTATCCTTTGTTAAAGGTATGGATTTTTTCATTTGATCAACTGTTTGGCATTGACATTGTGTGCATATTCTACCTTTTTTCTTTTCCCCCTTTTTTCTAGTTCAACACGAGGTCAGGTGTGGAGCATGCAGAACTCTCCCCATCACTGGGTTCAGGTAAGTTGACTGTGGGCAATGTGGAGTGAATCTTTGGCATTTTTCTCATACTTTACTAATTTTCATGTCTCTCTTGTATTACATTTAAGCTCTTAGGGTTAATTTACTGATTTGACCACCTCATTGAACTTAGCATTGAGATATGGTCAGAAGCAAGTTGGTTAATTATACCATAGTCCAGAGGGTTAGTATTTTGCTTTGTTGAAATGAGAGTACCATAATATCAGGCACAGAAGACTTAACTCCGAAACATTTTTTATGACAAACAAAATTTTTGTTGGATTGATAATAATTGCTTAAAACAGTTTTAATACTTAGAAGAACTTGTAAAATAGATATCCCTGGGAATTGATAATTGATAGTCTGTGTACTTTCAATTTTGACTCTGAAGAAAAACAGGGAAAGAGAAAAGGTATTTGATTTTAATCCCCATGCACTTTCTATCTCATATTAAATTAAGACATATTGTGATCATGGCTACCGGGAATTATGGAATGACTCGTCGGGAAAAGGACTACTATATTGGGAACAAGAGGCTGCAACAGCTAAAGAAGGCGGTGCCTCTGTAAATGAATAACTCTATCTAGCTGCAAGGAATTACTTTATGTGTAAAATAAAATTGTTTTCACATTGTAAGGTGTGTTTAGCAAGCAAAATGTTTTGTTGTTTATTCTTACCAGATACCGTTGCCTCCAGTGCTTCAAATACGACCTGTGCCAAAAGTGCTTCCTGTTGGGCCGCACCTCCCTGTCTCACAAGCTGAAACATCCGATGCAGGAGTATTGTTTCCCGGTGAGTCTTTGTAGCTTGGTTCTGTGGGGCTAAAACAGCCAAAGAAGCTGGTGCCTCTATAGATAAATAACTCTAACTGTAGTTTGGTTTGGGCTTAAGACCCCTTCACGCCCTACATTTTATTTTTGGAACATTTTTTTTGTGAGTAGGCAAACAATTGGCAAAAGAAAAAAGTTGAAGACAGTATGCATGGAAGACTTTAATTTTGAATACTACCAAAGACCCCACACTAACCTTATCAGCTGATTGAAGTGTAAACAAACGCAGCAAACTGGTCGCTGCTTAGAGCGCTGGCGTGCATTGTGGGACTTTTTTCTAGTAGATGGAATAGACAAGCGTTGCTTTGTTTACATCAAAAGGTTACCTGCCGTTTGGAGGCGCCAATCATTTCAGGGACGCATTTTATAGTAGACGGAAGAGAAGAGTGTTCCATCTTATTCCCTTTACAATCTTTGATACCACTCAGCAGAAAAAGCTAGATGTTGGAGATCTTTTTGTGTATGTCGGTTGAAAACAATTAAAATAGAATGAAATCATTAACTGTCAGTTTCATAGCAACGTTCAGAGGATGGAATGAATTGTAGGGAAACTTTTGTAACAATAAGAATGATTAAAATACATATTAGTAAATTTCACTCTGTTTTCCTCAGACAACTGCCAAAGAGGACACAAAAGCTTTTTTGAAAATTGTCAGGAACAAGCTGAGTAAAAAACACAGGAGTCGGACAAAGGTGACTTATCTGCCTGTGGACGGCTCTGGCAACCATCAAGCAATGACGATGGACTGGTAAGATATTACCACAATTTTTTATAACAAGTTCTTTCTTAGTGTATACCCAGCTAAAACATACACATTTTTTCTGCATGCTGGAATGAGTGGTATATATACAGACATGCCTACCGTTCTGGAATTTCCGGATTCGTTCCGGAATTTCATCTCTGGATTTTAAAAGAAAATCACCCGTGAACTCATTGTTTATACTTTATAGACCTATCACTCAAGATTTTAAAAAAATATATGTAGATCTAGCACTTATAGCCTACCGTATATAGTAGGCTACGCGATTAATTCTTTGCTCTTCCCTGCACTGCGCAGCGTGAAGGCGGAATGAGAGAAAGAGGCAGAGAATGCGCTTGGTGCGGTGGGAGCGGCACTGGTATTATGCAAAGCGTAGTGATGTAGAGATTAAAGGGGAATATGATGCGGGAAAGAGGGGTTGCACGGAGATGTGAATAAGTGAAACTGGCTAGACCGTGGTGGTCAGTATGAGGCAGATAGATGGAGAGAGAGAGAGAAGGTGGGTGGTGCGTAGAGTTGTCAACCATCTAAAAGAAATATCCTCACTCTCAGCCTAACTTATGAAATAACGGGGAAATAATGCAAAAGACATCCAGATTGTATCGTGACATCCCGATTCTCGGAAGCTAGCAGGCAATCGGGTCAAACGGTGGTGGTAGTGGTTAGGCTGCCGGACTCGTAATCGGGAGGTTGCGGGTTCGAATCCCTACTCGGGCCCGACGTTGTGTCCTTG